>JAGFPH010002215.1:73714-91905 GCA_018207615.1 Philaenus spumarius
AAAAATAGTAAAGAAATTAAATAATTGATGTCCTTCAGAAATCAACTATATCTGAATAAGACGTGTATGTTTTATCTATTTGGATGTAGATTAAATGTAGCCCCAATAACACCTGAGTATTTAATTTGAAATAATTAATAGCAGTACTATTAAAGAATTAAATCTCAAACTATTACTGAACGTTGCAATCAACGGGTCTTGTTGGTGATGACGTCATGAAAGCAATTATTTATTTGAAGTAAAACTTCAACACAAACTCGTTAGCAGAGGTAAAGTATTAACTAACAAAGCGCTGGATAGTTGTTTTGACTTTCTCAGTTCGTATTCTGGATTAATATTGTAAACATTGATTATTTAGGATTTTATGATTCGGGTGTGTTCGTCCGATTGTCAGTCACAGCCTTCTAAATTTGTATTTTACAATCTTTCCGATGGAGGTTTAGACGGAGGTGGTTTTGATAAAACTGAATGAGAGAGTAGCAAATAAGTTTATTGAGTTTGACTAGATAAAGGCTCCATTAATAAGGAAAATCCTAAGAAGTATAAACACAGGTAACTTACGTTATACGCAGGAAACTAACTGGAATAAGAGATGTAATGCTTTTAACACTTAGCAAAACAGGCTGTCCAATTTGAACAGAACTCAGACTAAACCGTTCACCCTAGTACTTCAAGTTCGAATTACAACACTTTACAGTTATAGAAAACTATTTCGCTGAGTATAACAATTTACAGCTGATTGTGTTAATACATAATTCTTGCTATTACAATATTTATTAACCAGTTGATTATGAAATAACACTGCGTATTTGTACGCAGCTGGCTGTCAAACCCAAGTTCCCCAAATGACCATTAATACAACTCGTTGGTTAATTAGAAGTAATTCGTGCTTCATGCTTTGCAGTTTGTACTTCCTTTACCTGTCTGGGTTACTACTTAGCATTCCTAACCCTTTCCCGTGTAACAAAGTACATTGATGGTTTTAATGGTTGGTTAGTTTACCCTGTTTGTTCTCGCTGATCATGAGTTTTTCGCCAAATCTAATTTGTAATCAGCAATACTATTTAGGTATTAATTAATAAACAAGACATTAAAACCTATGTAGAAATAAAACGGACATATAATAACTAATTGATATTTGATCAAACAGCTCACAGCGTTTTATTAGTTTCACTATATTAAATTAATTTACTTATATAATAATTCAGTACACCCAAACGTTTGGTGACCCTATTGATACCTATTTCTCAAGATCTATTGGGCCGATTTTAGTGCAGTTTGTTTTAAATGACAGAAAATATTGTCATTATTCTAAAAACATATGAAATGTAAATTTTATTTCATGAGTATATTTAAAAGGGCATTTTTTGATTTTTTTTTTGGTTTTATGTTAAAACCCTATTGATAGATTTTTCTGAAGATATACCTGGAAGATTTGAGGGCTTATTGTTTTAAATTACAGTAAATGTTTTCATTATTATCAAAAATTTATGAAATTAATTATAAATAATTTTATTTCATGGGTACAATTAAAAGGTCACTTTTTGAGTATTGTTGGGTTTATGTTAATCCCTATTGATAGGCCTACCTATTTCTGGAAATCTATGTAACCGATTTTCGTGCGGTTCGTTTTAAATGAAATTAAATGTCATTGCTGTATTAAAAAAACTTTTACAATTGTAATTTTTATTTCATTTGATTTGTTTATCAGGACTCTTTTTGAGTTTGTTTGGTTTTATTTTAAAACTATATTGATACCTATTTCTGAAGATCTACCTGGCCGAATTTAGTGCTGTTTGTTTTAAATGACACAAAATATTGCATTATTATAAAAAAAATATGAAATTATTAATTTTATTTCATGGGTATATTAAAGGGACACTTTTTGAGTTTTATGTTAAAACCCTATTGATACCTATTTCTGAAAATATATGTAACCGATGTTGTGCGGTTGGTTTTAAATCAAAGTAAATGTTATTATTAACACAACTTTAAGAATTGTCATTTTTATTTCATCGGTTTATTTATAAGGATTCTTTTTGAGTTTGTTTGGTTTTATTTTAAAACTATTTATACCTATTTCTGGAGGTTTATTTTGCCCTAGGACATTTTTCAGCCGACCTCGGTAGGTTTTTTTCGCTAATTCTGTATATTTCAGTACTCATTACTCATTTGATTATAAAATAGCACTACAAAGCTAGTAGAATCAGGGACACAAGTCTTTCCAGGAAATATAATCATTTTATTAAAAATAAAGAAAATATAATTCAAAAGAAAACTTAGGCTATATGAACATTTAATATTTACATATTCAAAATATATTTGTACATGTATACTGGGGATTATTGCTGCATTATTCGAAGTCTACTTAATTTTGAATAAAGCATCAGTAAATTTCACTTAAAGGAAAATATATTTTTCCAATCCCAGTGACACCAAAACTTATTTCTTTGGGGTTGTTTTTGATAAATTTGTGTTTAAGATTTTATCATTTTATAATTATGTCTGTTTAAAACTACAGGTTTAAAAGTTTGACTTACCTTGTCCCGTTTTAAGTTGGACTTCCTAAACGTACATACTTTAATTTATTGTATTATCATTTACTATATTGAAAACGTTTTATTCTCAGGGCTTAAAATTAACTTAACTTTGCTAATGACGAATCCTTTTACACGATATTAAATTTCAGCACTTTTCAACAAGTTTTCCGAAATTTAAATATAGGTAATTTGGAAAAATGAAAAGTCCTAAACCGTGGTATTTATAAAATTACAATTTGTAATAATTTAGACTAAGTCTAATATTAAATAGATATTTTAAAGCTAAACATTGTTATACTTAATAAACATTAGTCATATTTCTAACCTTTTGAAAATGGCTTCCAAAAATAATTTAAGCGATATATGTATGATATGTAAGCGAATAGAGGAAGTATTAATTTATATACAGTACCTGCAAATTTAAAAGCTAAATTTTATAATTTAGACAATATTGAAAATTGTATAGCAATTTGTGCTGAAAAAAAAATACAAAAAACTAAATGTTCGTGTAGGGCCACCATATGTAAATGGTACCACTTAGTTAATATAATTTTATTCAAAATGATTACTTTAAAATTATGTAGTTACTTACATATTTTTACGTAACTTTTTCAGCAGCCACTCTGCTTCTATATATTATGACTTTTGGGACACTGAAATTTGAAAAAATTATTATTTTCTTTAGTTTCTGTAGATGTAGATAGTGTGGTTCCTGTACAAAACCAGTTTACAGTAGGCCTATGTACAACACAGATGTAATGATAAATACTGTATTAGGGTTACAGTTGTAGAACATATAGGTATTTTTCCTATTAGGAAATTATACTTCGAATGTTAAAAACTACTTTATTGTACTTAAACTGTACTTTTATGGGTTAGACATCTAATGTGTAAAATAAAATATGTGTATACTTTTAAAGATTTTGTATTGTGTTTTTAAGGGTTAATCTATTCCCAAGAGAGAACTAAAAGGTGCAATGGTTATTGTATTGCCTAAGGTAATTTAACACTTTATCCTAAGGTGTGCCTAAGGTGTGTGAAATTTATCAGGAGGGAGAATGTAACTTGGTTCTGGTTATTGTTAAACAAGTCCTTTAGAACTTTAGTTAATTATATTACCGCCAGATTGTCGCCACCTAAAAAAGACAGTTTTAAATTGTTTCCCAGTATAATTAATAATCCTTTTAAAAGTTTCTTTTTAATGTTGAAGTCTTTCAAGTGTTTGAGTTTTGTCAACATGATTTATATATAAAATTTATGTCTTAACAAAGTTGTAATTAGTTTAGCGTTACTCAAGTTGTATTTAACAAACAAGCATTAGTATAATATAAAAGCTTAAAAAGTGTTAAAAAAAAACTAAACAAAAAATGTTTAAATAAATATCCGTTCGTCTCAACTTGCTGATAACTGACTTAACTTACTTATATGGTATTAGAAATAAAATCATGGGGATATAGTTAAAGAATAAAATTGGAAATAAAAAACAAATTAGTAATTTTGTTTTACAGATTAATTATTCTTTATTGTAAACTGGAATTAAATGAGATAAATGAATAAAACGTACAGCTTTTAGAAATATTGTTTCAATTTTTATATTTTATCAACAGTATAACAACTTTTTAGTTTTACTGAAATAATTATTTACATGAACTCAATGGTTTAATTTTTACCCATCTTATAACAAACTGAGTCAGATGTAAAATACTTATTTTTGTTATACAAGAAACACGTGTACACTATAAATACATATAATTTATTTATTAAAACTTTACAAAGTGAATAATGGAACTCCCAAAAAAATAACAAAAAATAATAACAGAACAGTTCACTGGACAGAGACACAGTATTTTTCAACTTTCGTATAAAACTTCGCAATATGAGGCTATTAAAATCAAGTGTATAAAAAAAAAGAAATTATGGTGTAATAATTATTACTACTTAAGTTTTAAATTTAATCACTTTTTAATAGAAGTTATTTACAATTAATTGGTTTTCACCATTTTTAACCTTAAATGTAATTTATAGTGATGGTTATAACATGTTTCGTAAATTGGTATTTAGCCAATGTTTTTGTAAGTCTTTAGCTACCCATGCTCTCTGCCCAGAAGAAGTTGGGTTGATATTGATTTTATCTTTGTAGGCTGTATTGCCATTGTTAATCTTCAAAAAATGTTCAGTGTACAAATAGAAAGATTTGGCCCGTATAAAAACAGAAATTAAAGTTTATATAAAATCATATAAAGAAAACCCTGAAAAACAGATTCCATTAAAAAGATAACGTCAAAATGACAAGTTTTGGAAATATAATAGAGGACTCTACATAATTTCCTATTTCGATAATTATTATAGTTGATAATAATTAGTAAAAAATATTATTTGCAAGATATTATATCTTAATTTTAGTTGTTGAGTTGTAAAAAAAATGTGGACCTTGAGAAATACAGTCTGCAGATAATTGCCAACTCAGTTAAAAGATATTCCGTTTAACAATACATTATAAGTTAGTTAAGAAAAACTACAAAGCTTCGACAAAAATAAAATGTTTGATAAGACGGAACGTAAAATCTTAACAGACAAAAAACAACAACACTTTCAAACCTACTCTAACCGACCCTTATTTACTACTCAAACACATTATCATTTAATATCTGTAAATCTTTAAGCCATTCGAGTAAAATACAAACTATTATATATTACCTTGTTCACAATCATGCCAGTGTTTTTTTTTATTTTCTTATGTAGACATAAAGACATTGAAGACATAAATTAATAAATAGAAATTTCAAACCTTAAAACTTTGGAAAAGTAGAGAATTTGTTTAATTAAATATCCAAAATATTTAAAATATATAAAAATTCCTTTAAGTAAAACCATGAAACAACCTTTACTTTTAAAAACTATTGAACTACTCAGCTTTGTCAGCCACACAGAAAACTATTTACAGAAAACTTTGATACTAATTTTACTTTGTAATAATATCTAAACTGATTTAATTGTCAGTAATATTAGTGAATAATGTAAGTAATCGATAATATTTGAAATTCTATTTCCATTTATAGACATATGCCAGTTTGTAAATATTTGATATTGCATTCAGGGCGATTAAGTTGTTACAAGGTAGAACGAAGCAAGACAATCATTGGTGTTTAGAAAACATTTAACTATGCAGTGGTGTGATTAACTTCTTTCCCAAACGATATTTTCCCTATAAAACATACGGAAAATTCCACCAACTCTTTAGATTTCCAAAGTTGGGTTTTGTTCGAAAACTATACCACATTAAACTATATAATTCTAAAGTATGCCAATATACAAATATGTCAAAAAATATCAGAATTGTTTTATTCTTTTAAACTTAGACATGCAGAAATATGAAATTTTATACAGATTCTATGATATAACTTAGCTTTCTATTGAAGTATTTGACAAGTCTGTAACACTTTCAAGAGACATCTGGAGGGAGTTTGAAGCAACATTTTAAATTAAAGCATAAAGCAAGTTACATATGCAATGCAAGGGTTTTTGAGTAAAACAGTATTTGCAAATAACACAACAAAAGTGACCATTCTGAAATAAATTTCATTTAAAATTTATAATATTTAGTATATTTAAAAAAGCTGAACTTTTCAATAGCTCAAGTTATGTTCTTTGGCAGCTTGTTTTAAAAATATTCTAAATAGATAGCTTATAGTAGCACTAATTTAAAAATAAATATTTCTATCTTCACAGTTTGATTTAGAAGTAGTCGTTTCAGAACCTGGACATAATAGGGTTTCACCTTATAAATTGCTGAGGAATCGTATTGTCACAGATTTTCCCAAGCAAAAAGTCCGGCCCAACATGTCAAATTTGCCATAAAACTTTTTTGTTTGTTTTACTGCACACTTATTCGAGCTGTTTTAGATTTTATCGAAATATCACAAATATGGCCACTATTAATTTTAAATGCTTAACTTTAAAATCCTAAATTCAAACTAAATTGAAAATGAATAAAACAAAGTGTAGTCTGGATTTTTATAAGAGAGCTTTATAAAACTCCTTTGAACGACAGTTGAAATCCTTTACTTTACTTTACTTTCAGAGATAAGACCGTGCTTAATATTCCTGCATTTAATCTGAGATAAAGACGAAGTGTCAAGCTTTCACTCACTTTATGTAAAAGCTGAACGTCAAGAGTTCTCAGAGTTGATATTTTCCTTTTTCTACGTCTTAGTTTTATAAAAATTACACTGTTTAAAAAGTTTTTTATAACTATTTTAATTCTTTAATAACTAACTACGACTGAATAAAACACTCGAGTTCAAAGCAAATGATTAGAAACTTTTGATGAAAACACCTTAACGAAAACTCAACCGCTGACCACACAACACTTTATCGTATTGTAGAAAATAAATAATCATGTAATCAACTTACAAATAAATGACAAAACCGACAAAATGTTTAACGTTATTTTCTGAACTTATAATTGGAAATAAATGACCTTGTAATCATGTTTTAGCAAAAGCTTTACTTAATATAGTTTATGCGAAAATTCATTAACATGGCAAATTTAAGAAAAGGTAAAGCGAATAGTTACCATCAGTTAGTTAGAAGGAGAACTACAGCCTACTTAGGCCTAAATTATATTTAGTAATATTTAAGATTTAAAACTGTAGTTCTTTAAAAAAGTTGTTATCATAATCATTTATATTATTTTTTTCCTTTTAACGAGCTATTGATCCTCCTTTATAAAAAATCTAACTCTTTCACATATATATATAGCACCAGTAAGGGATAGAAATGAAACCATAGCTGTTCCTTAAGACCATTCCGTTTCTTACTTGAGAAATATTTTAATCCATTACATTAAATTTGTCAATTCTATTTTTTACTTCTTATTGTGTATGTCATTTGGTTTCATATGTAAATATTGTTCTATAAAAATATAGCATACATATATTTGGATATTGTAAATATTGCGAGTAAAAATATACTTCGTAATTGTAAACATTTCTGTTTTACTCAGAATTTTGTTTCTTGTTTGTATCTCTTGTAAACAAAAAACAATTTGTGATGACTATAAATATCAGTAAATATTAAGTATCCTATAAAATCAAATATAAATATCAGCACCGACCTTGTTTGGAGTAAGTTACGAATGTATCCGATGGACACAATTATAGATCTGAGGTAATTGAGAGACCAGAAGGGAAGATTCTAGGAAATTGAAGTGAAAGTTAACAGAAAGAATAATATATGTTTTGTATTTCAACTATTTATCCAATGGTTACTGCACTATCCGCAGCTGACAATGAACTTTGCCCTGCCAAATATTTGTTATGTAAACACAAATTACAAAAATGCTTATAAATGACCCATAAAAGAGTTTTTAAATATTTGTGTTTCCTCAAATAGGAAAATAATTTATTTCCTATTTGAAGTTCTTGTTTTTGCTGGCGCAATAATTTAAAAACAACTTTAAATTTGAATACATTATTAAAATATTTTTTACACGAAACATCACCATTATTTAAAGATGGTACAAACAAACAAAAAAGAAAACAAAGTTAAATGTGACTAGTTCAGAAGATCTATTACTACAAAGGATACTGTTTTTTATGATTCTATTTATTATTTTACTAAAAAACTGATTATTCAATTTGAATTAATTTAAAAGTATTTCAAACCAGTTAACTTGTTTTGTTTTTTATAAATGGGGAACAAAAAGTGAATTGTAAGAGCTGTTACGGTAAATGTTACTCCAATATTTATATAGTAATAAAACGTTATGCATGTATATAAGGTAGGTGCCTGACTCAACTGATTTATTTTAGAGTTCTACTTAATATATTATGTTTATAAGCGTTATTGATTTTAAGAGTAATTGAAGTTAGAAAGGTACAATAAACAAAAAACTTTGTGAACAATATTTGTTCGCCAAATATTGCCTAACAAATTTTGCTGCAATCGTTCGTAGCAAAATGGTTATTACAAATGCAATGGGAAATGCATTCTGGAAATATTTAAAAAAATAATTAGATTATATATTAAATACTAAACAATATTTTTCTGTTATATTCTAAAGGTCATACAAAAATGTTACTGCGTATTTGAAATATTGTATTGAGTTGTTGTTTTACCTTTCAGGCATACATACACTGTCACCTGTTAAATATACAGGAATAGCTAAATGCAAAAACTATCAATAAAAGCATTTCTTAAAAAGTTTTTGAAAGAAATAAAAACCTTCTTCTTGTTATTTTAAATGTGTTTAAAGTTGACTTTTAAATATATGTACTGTTATTTTCACTGACAACAATTTTGATGCTGAAGGTGGGTAAACTCAACAGTAGGAGTACACATATAACTTGTAATACTATTTATTCAACTCTTAATCTTTAGTCATTTACCATAGATTATTAAAACTGTTGCGAACTGAAAAAGACAGGACAATGTGAAAACAACTGATTTGATGTGAAAGACGTAATCCCCAAGGCGACGATCACAGTATGTCCGAAGGGAAGAGAATGGACATTTTATTAGTTTTATTCTGAAGATTAAACAAGAAAAATCAAATAAGTCTTCTTGTTTGCTGCTTTTATAAATACGGAAAATTAAGGTATAAAAGTTCTTCCTTTAACTCAAATAGGTCTACAAAGTACATATCTACTTTGTTTTATTTATTCCGATTTAAAATGTATTTGTAATTGTTTTCCTGAACATAAGAAGCTGTATACAAGCCGAGTAATTCAACCTATATTAGACCTTATTTGTAACAATTTTTAAAATATATTTTCCAGATTTTGATAAACTGAAACGAGCAAAATCATGGTAACACAGATTGAGGTTATAAACTATGATTAAAGTTTGTAGGCCTTACAATATAAAATATTAAGACCATAAATTTGTTTGTCTTTAAAAAACTTATTTCTAGTGTACCGTCATTATTGTTTTGTCAAAAGAAGCTCTTTTTGAGTTTTCCACAGTTCAGATGTTTAGTTATTATTGTAAAAAAATACTGAATTTAAACAAGAAAAAGTGTAACCATCAATGTCCACAAGATCAACTTCCTACTATAACATGATCAACATAATATAATATTATTGAAATAATATTAATATTAACATGCTAGACGCACCAAAATCCACAAGAATACATTTTTTAAAGTGGGCATAGACATGTTTCTCCAGTAAGCTGTAACAAAGTATTTTTTAAAATTTGCAATAATTAAGGTATACACAAGAAAAACTATCGTTACATGGACAATAATGATTATCATATTCTGGGTATAAAAGTACGGAAATACACAATTGATAATATAAGATGATGATAATATTGTATTTAAATTTTAAATAATGTATTATTACTAAAAAAAAAACTTTTACGTTTATAATAATTATATTGTAATAATATATAACTCTTATAGCTTTTTAGAATTGTCGCCCAGTCAGTTAGTACGTCAATTATGTTTTTTTAATATAGAAAATATATATTTTGTGTAAAAACTTTGCAGAAGAGTTGATAAAAGAGACAAGTTAAGTGAAACTTTCTGTAAACTTATAAATGCATGAACGGTAAAAGAAGAAAAGATCTTAAAGTTGGATCACTTACATTTTAAATTCAGGAAATTATTTTTCCTTTGATTTCTATAAATTTATCTCTTACACAAATATATTACGAAAATATTATAGTATTTGTTCGATGCACCCCAAAACTTCTTTATATTTATTTAAGCGTTAAAATGAAACAGTTCAGTAAATAAAATGTTATGATAAATTGAATGATTAGAGTAGGTTCATTATATATATATTTTTTATGTATGTATACATTTGAAATTTTTGTTAAATATTGAAATGAAATGATCTCTTTTAAGTGACATTAAGAATTTAAAATAAGATTTCTTTTACATAAAACGTTATGAAAATATAAAATGAGACTAGAGCAAAATAATTGTGCTTATCTCAATAACATTTCCATTTGGATAAGTTGGATGGCATAATTTGATACGATACTGGAGTTAACAACCATATCCATCGATTAGCGTGATTGACCATCGTTCGCAGTAAGTATCGGAATGTTGGGCCCAAAAAGCCAAAGTTTTTTAAATTGACTCTGTTTTAACTTTTTTGTAATGTATCGTGTTATTTATTATTGTGTTGTGTTAGTGTACTGTAATTAGTGTTTTTGTGTTAAGGGACAAAGGATATCCTGATAAAAAAAAAATACTTGAAAATGGCTGATAAGCTTAAACGGCTGTCGTATACAACTGTAAATTGAATATTGCAGACGGTAAGTGAACATATATAAAACAATATGATATTTATTACCAGATGTTTCAATTATAGTATAGTAAAGATTTTTGGTATTTTTTGTTTGTGATTGCTTTTGCCTAACTTGTTTGTCAAAATAATTTATTATTATCAGATTCAGAATTTGTTTTTTCAGAAGTTTTTTCAAGAAACATGTTTTTGTTTCAATATAAGATTATGCTACTATGGTGTTATTAATCCAAATTAGCTGTTTTATTCATAATATGTAACAATAGATCTATAAATTATAATATAGTTAGTATTTTTCGTTGACATTTTGGCGTGCTCAGCACGCAGGATTCTTTACTAGTAAGAAATAAAATGCCCAAACATAACCCTTATTTCTTTTGTAGTATGATCCCTTCCACTTTACCAAAAGTAAAGAGTATTTTCCAACTCCTGGTACGTTCTTATAACAACAAGTAAGAGGAGCCTAAATATTAAAATTTTATTCAAAGAAATATGGTGAAAGATTTTAAATCCAAAAATACTTTTTTAACAGCCTGTATTTCGCGTCAAATCGTAAACGAAGCAGTCTAAAAACATTTTGTAATCTTCCATGTTAGAGTAATACACCCGCCTCAGGGATTGCATTATAAGAAATAAGTCTACGTGTTTTACTTTTGGCAGGAATTAAGTTTCGCTATGTGGGAAATGACTTGCAGCGGAAATTTCGCTCTTTGGTTCTTTTTAGTTCCTGCAGTTCCACTCATTTAAAATATAAATTGAACTATCCAATAACCAGACGGATTTAAAATCAAATATTTAAAAATCAAAGAACTAAAAACTGGTCCTTGTAACGGATATATTGGTAGACACCAATATTCCCAAAGTCTAAAATAATTAAAATAATTAAAATAAAACAAATTATAGAATGATTCTAAGATTCAAAGTAGGCCTAAATTAGTTAAGAAGAAATCTTTGCTCTGGACACAGTTAAAAGATTACAGCTGATACTAGTAACACACGTGTAAACTATTAGGTTACGTTCCCAGACATTTTAATCAAGTCAGCAGCATTAGAACAACTTGCTCTGAAACAAGTGAAAAGGTTCATATTACATTTCACACAGCTTTAGCGAACAATGCAGAATATCATGAGAATGCTTTTACAAGAATTTACAGATAGACAAATTTTTAGAAAAATGAAAGTCCAATAATAGGGAGATGAGTGAAAAATCTTTAGCCAATGACAAACGGTTTTTCAAAAGGACGCGGTAGGAGGAGTAGGGAAAGAGCGAGAAAAGCGGGGTCTTCTTCTAACATCTTTTGAACGGGCAAGACCTAAAAGCCCGCTTCACACCACAATGTATATTTCAACCTAAAACCCGCCATAAAAAGACTAAGTACATTTTACCTTAAAATACAAAAATAATTTAAAATCAATCATCAAATAAGAGTCAATAATCAAGTCGAACTCACTAAGTGAAAATCATCAATCAGTTTAAAATCAATCACCAATTTCAAAAGGCATCGCAGGAACCAGTGGATAAATAGTGTTCAGTGAATGTGTGAATATAGATAAATGAATATCAATAAAGTGTTAAATAAAATAATCAATAAAATATATAGTATCAGTTTAAAAGTGAGTAAAAGGGAAAATCGCCAAATATGTAAGTAATTTAAAATTTTCAATTTATGTTAAGACAGATCTCGAGGTTAAGCAAATTAAATCAAATCAAAATCATATCCAGATAATTAAATTAAAATCATAAACAAATTTTAAATGGAATAATATAAATGTAATAAAATAAATTCATGGCTTTAGAGCAACAATAACTAAGCAATTTGGTCGGGTCTTCTTTATAGAAAATTAGCTGCCAAGGATTTAATAATACCTAATAAGCAATTGAAAGGAGATTCCGATTCAATTAAAAAGGTTAGAAACTGCTGTTTAGGATAAGGTTTTAAAGTAAGGAATTATGTCAACTTAATTATCAATCTTTTAATTTCAAATATTTTATACAATGTTTAGTTGTTAGACTATTTTAATAAAGGATAAGTTATATATATTAAATATTAAGGAGATTGCATAGTAATTGAATAGTACAGACTCCCTTAACAACATTATAGATTACGAATAATAATTATCAAAATATCCTGGTAAAATTAGTTTAGTAGATTCAGCAACTTATTATGAAGTAAAGTTTAGAGGAAGAGACGATTTGAGAAATTAAACATTAAGAAATTGTATATTAATAATTTGTACATTTCTTAAGAACAAATTTCAATAATTAAGTATCATGTTAATTCAAGTTTTTTTTTCAATAAATCAATTTAAAAAAATTCTAAATGTTATTAATGTAGAAAAAGTGTAGTCATTAAATTAATCATATGTCATGTACAATATCTTATTATCAATTATACATTTAATTCAAACCATCAAACGTCTCTGAAGTTATTTCAACCAATTAGTTAGGAGTCAGACCTCTCAAGCCAAACATAGATTGATTCGTAAATCGAATCTGGTGGAGCCCCCATATAAAAATAAACCTTACAGAATAAAGTCGCCCAAATCAAAATAGTAACCTTACATGGTGGAGGCGCTAAATTTAAAATAAGCTAATTGGGTGAATATAATTGCAGAGACTAGTAATACATTGTGTATAGCATAAGGGTAAGAAAAATAAGAAAAACAAATATCTGGTATATGATTTCGATTTTATTGAGAAATGATTTTAAGTAGTAATAAATTAATTTAATAAACACTAACATTTACAAATATAACAAAGGAAAGATAATTAACATACACGAATAAATAAATTTTACAAAAAAAACTACCCATCACAAAAACCAATAAAAAGAATAACTGAAATGGAGAGGAAAGAAAAAATACCCTTAATACAACCCTCACAATACCGTGGTTTACCATCAGAAGACATACACACATTTATATCTCGATATGAAGTAGCGTCGAGAGCAAACGGTTGGACACCAAAAACACAAATAACTTTATTACCTACATAATTATCTTGCACAATCAGCTTTAAACTTCATACAAATTAATCAAGAGGGGGAGATAACATGGGAAAAAGCAAAACAAGAATTAATAAATCTATTTACACCAATAGCTCAGAGCCAAAACTTACAAATAATTTTAACAAACAAATCACAAACTGAATCAGAAACGTCCATAAACTTTTACTTACAAATACAGGCTCTTTGCAGAAGAATGAACCCAAACATAGATGATAAACAAATAATTTCTCACGTAATACAGGGTTTAAAACCAGACATTTTCGAACGCATTATAAAAATGGAAACTAAAACACTCAGCCAGTTAGAGGAAAATTTAAGAAAAATTGAACTACAAATATTTCAACAGACATTAAATAAACAAAGACATTTAAAAAAGATGGAAAACAACGAAAACACGAGTACTACATATTTTGAAAACCTAAACAAAATGTCAGAAAAGCTAGAACAACTCACGGAAATTATACACACATTAGGAGTAAATATAAACCAAAATGGCCACAAACCAACCAAATTTCAAAAACTTAACCAAAATCTAACACCTCAATATCACACCAACCAACGATTTGAAAACAGACATCCAAAAACACTACGAAAATATACAAACGGCTATCAACTATACAACGGTCAAAACAGCGTAGGCCAAAAATGCTCAATCTGCAATAAAAACAATCACTCATCAAACAAATGTTTCTTCAGAAAATATAACTGTAACATATGTAAAATGGACAATCACACAACAGTAGAATGTGCTTTCAATTTAAAAATGGATACTTATCCTCAATATACGAGAAACCAATGTAGGCCTTATACCTATGTAAATAAAAAGTATTGCCAAAAATGTAGAAGAAATGGCCACTCAACTCAACAATGCTACTCTAATAAATGTTCAAAACTATCATTCAATCAAAAACGGACTAAAGGGGAGACTATACAAAACAAGAACTATAACACCCCAAAACACAAATATACAAATTTGCATACCAAATTTCAACAATTAAACATGCAAAATAAACGGATACCTAACTTAAGTACACCTAGGCAAAACAATAATAACAACAAGCAGTTCAATGGCAGAAAATATTACTCTATTTCATTAAGGCAAAAGAAATATAAACAAGCATACTGTAATTCAAATGATTCAAGCAAAATACCAGGCACTTCAGTTGGAACACAATACTCGGTACAGGACGATAACTTGGGTCAGTCACACGTACACAATTTGATGACACCAGGCGTTAACGGGATAGAACTGGAAGAGGCAGTACAACGAGAAAATGACTTTAACTCATTTAGCACATTTCACAAGCAAATTTTAAATCAAAACGGGGTACCTAAGTCTCGAAAATCAGACAAGGATGTAACATGGGATGTATACAATACATTATTTTTAAATAAAAATGAAAATTCAAGAGTATGCACAATTAACATAAAGTTTAAAACATTAAATAATCAAGATATTGAAACGATTTTAGATTCTGGCGCAAATGTTTCAATCTGTCATTATGACCTAGTCAAAAATAAAAAAATAACAATTAAAACAAAAACGATAATAAAATCTGCTACAGACGACAATTTAAAAATACATGGAGAGATAACCTTACCATTTGAAATTAATGGAATAAAATTCACTAACAAATTTTATGTTGCATCTGGAATAAATACCAAAGTTATTTTAGGCAATAACTTCTTACTAGAAAATAGAGCAAAAATAGACTTCAATAAGAAACATATTACCCTATATTCAAATGACCAAAAGTGTAAAATAGAAATGAATGAATCATGGCTCCAAAATTTAAAAAATATACGATTATTAATAAATAACAACATAGTAAACCATCCCGAAATAAGATCAAACGAACAAATTAAAATAGCATCAGGGCAAAGTTTACGTGTACAAGAAATAGAAAATTATAGCGAAATAATGGATTTTGAAACGGACAGGCACTTAAGGGAACAAAAACAAATTCATGCCTACATATCCCAACAGGAAAATAAATATTATGTTTACATATACAATGCATCAAGACGACCCCAAATACTTATGCCAAGAACACTTATAGGTCACTTAAACAAAAATGAAGAAAACAAAAAAATGTATGATACAGTAAACAAAAACATGACACCCACACAAACTACTCTACCCAAAAATTCAAAAAAGGAACAAATAACTGACAAAAATGGAGTACAATTCCAAATTTGTGAAAACTTGACAGAAACACAACACAGGCAAGTGACAGAAATAATAAAAAAATATAAACACATCTTTACTACGGAGGTCAAAGACCTAAGCCCAGCCAAAATTAACCCAGTAAAAATACAAGTAATTCAGGGAACATCAGGAGTTATAGTACCACCATATCGCCAAAGTAATCAGGAAAGACAGTTATTAAATCATGAATTAGATGACCTAGTAAAGGCAGGAATTTTAGAAGAATGTCCAAATTTCACGGAATACGCGTCACCAGCATTTATAGTCAAAAACCAAGATAACTCGCACAGATTAGTAGCAGATTTCAGAAAAGTAAACGAACAAATAAAGAATGAAAATTTTCCAATTCCAAGTTTACAACTAATGTTCAGCTGTTTAAACAACTCACAATATTTCACAAAGTTAGATTTAAAAAACGCCTTTTTTCAATTACAAGTACATGAAGAAAGTAAACCATTATTAACAATTAGAACTCAAGACAAAATGTTAAGATATACAAGATTACCACAGGGACTTAAAGTATCAAGCGCAATATTCCAGAAAGCCCTAAACAAAACACTAGCAAAACACCTTTTTAAAAAGTGTTTATCATATTTAGACGACACATTAGTGTTTGCACCTACCTTTGAAGAGAAATTACACAATCTAGAAGCTGTTTTAAATGAACTAGACAAAGCAAATCTAAAACTAAATACAAAAAAATGTAAATTTTTTTACAAAGAAATTGAAATATTGGGACACAAGGTTTCGACAGAAGGAATAGAGCCTCTAAAATCTAATATACAGCCAATATTAGACTTCAAACAACCAAAAACCTTACGTAATATAAGAGCTTTCCTAGGAGTTTCAGGCTTTTTTAGAAAATTCATCAAAGATTACGCAAAAATTACACACCCTTTAACAGAACTTCTCAAAAACCAACAACAAAAAAACTCTAAAATAATTTGGACAGAAAATTGTAACAAAGCTTTTGAACAGATAAAATCAATTTTAACCAATCCACCATTGTTATCACATTTTAAAGAAACCAGGAACACAAACGTATACACTGACGCTTCGAATATTGTAATCGGAGCGGTATTAACACAACTAGATCCTAACAATAATCAAGAATATCCAATTGCTTACCTATCCAGAAAATTAAAACCACACGAAACAAGATATTCCACAGTTGAAAAAGAAATGCTCGGATTAGTTTATTCTATTGAGTATTGGAGAGAATACCTATTAGGCAGAAAAATTACATGTTTCACCGACAATTCAGCATTACAATACTTTCAAAATTTCAAAAATCCATCAAACAGGTTAGGCCGACTAGCAACCAAATTAGTAGATTACGATCTGGACATAAAATACAAGAAAGGGAAAACAATGGGTTTGCCAGATTTCTTATCTAGACAGGAAACGGGAGAGGAAATTCCACAAAACTTTGAGGATGTATTTTTAATAAATTACGACACACGAAACTTAGAATTACTACAATCAAAGGATCCGTACTTAAAACAAATCAAACTTGCACTTTTAAACATTGACCGAGGTAACAAAAAAATTGACAGGGCATCTAGACATTACACGTTAGAGGATCAAATTATATACTTCAAACAATTCAATGGCGAAGACGTAATAAAACTTTTGGCCATACCGGACGAATTAAAACAAGAAATTTTAATACAAGCCCATGACAATCCACTCACAGGAGGACATTACTCATACTACCAAACAATTTCAAAAATAAAGGACAGATACCATTGGCCAAATTTGCATAAAGACGTGCAAGAATACACAAAGACATGTAACACTTGTCAAAAACGTAAAATACCAACCAGAAAACCATACGGGTTATTAAAACCAATATTACCTACACACAAACCCATGGATAGAATAATAATAGACTTTATTGGACCGATAAACTCATCGTATGCTCATAAATACATTTTAACTTGTACCGACGCAACAACCAAATATGCCTGGGCTTTTAAGTGCAAAACAGCAGACGCAAAAACTTTAGCTGAGAATTTAATGAAAATAATTTTAAAACATGGTAAAATGCGAATATTACAATCTGACAGGGGAACACATTTTAATAACGAAATCATAAAGAACTTAACATCAACTCTAGGAATTAATCAAATTCTAAGCAGCGCTTATTCACCACAAACACAAGGATTAACTGAAA
>JAGFPH010002215.1:92305-179151 GCA_018207615.1 Philaenus spumarius
TCTTAGTGAGCACCTATGGCCCTAGAGGAAGCTACATACCAAATTTCATTCCAATCCATTCGGTAGTTTTGAAGAAGTCATTTTTTAATAACTTTGATCCCCCCCAAACCCCCCTTAAATTTCGAATGTTTTTCAAACCCTTACTTATTGAGCACATATGGCCCTAGAGGAAGCTACATACCAAATTTCATTCCAATCTGTTCGGTAGTTTTTGAGAAATCGTGATGAGTGAGTCAGTGAGTCAGTGGGTTTTGGCTTTTATATATATAGATAAATTCTCAATTTGTAACGTACACAATTACTTCTGTTTAATCCATTCACTAAAGAGTTACTAACTCGCATGTACTGTACACGTTTCGACAGAAAACACAACCATTTTTGTACCGATTAACTTGTGTTTGGAGGGATTTTCTCAACCCTGTACTAAGTACAATCGATTAATTTTGTGTTCTATTAGTTTATACACACACACACACAGTTATTATCCGAAATATCCATATTACTAATATCTCTAAAATGGCTGATCCGATTAAGTTGAAATTTTATTTGATGTTAATTAATATAATAACTTAGTTTGAATAACAATAATTAAACTATGAACAATGTACTTATCTTATAAAAAAATTCAAGAGTAATTATTTTATCCGGTTTAGTATCCTATCGATCGTTGAAACCATCAAATTTAATGACCAAAAGGTAGCAGTAAAACAACGTACATTAATGTGATAGACTTTAATTTTTACGTTTTGTAAAATTAAGGTTTTTTTTAGATATTCTCATAATTTTTTTTTTCAAACTAGGTCCCTTTAATTGATGCAAAATTTCAACTTAATATCAGTTGGCATCAATCTAAAAATATTATTAAGTGTTTGAAAAAAAAGTGAATAGCTGGTATAAGAATTGTTTCCGGACATAAGTTTATAGGAATCTTCTTCTTTATTTCGACCCTTGTAACCACCCCTCGAATATAATTATCTCCGCACATTACAGCTACATCCTGTATATATACATTTTTTGAAACAGCTGAATTTAAGAGAATATATGTATTTATTTTTGTTTCTTAAAGGTGTTACCGTCTCTTAAGTTCAATTGTTTAGTAAATCACGTCCTTCCTGTGCTATTGTACTATGGATAAACAGACAATATAATGTGCTTGCAATAAACAATCTCTTCTAAACATTCTCTATCAACACTGATTGACCTTTCCACTACAGTCTGTAAATATGATTACTGTTTAACGACTACCCTACTGTTGACTTTTAATTACGGAATAACATTACAAATAACAGCTCAGTGAAGCGATAAGCCAGTGTTTGCAATCATATTATGCAACGAGTAGTTGAGCTCAACATGAGTTCAAGTGTATAAACATAATGTTTGTAAAGGTTGTAGATAGTTTTTTTGAAACAGCAGTAAATTATATTGAAAAAAAAAAACAACAAAAAAAACTATTAATTAGCTGATCATCAATAAATTCGTTCAGTGTAAAACCTGAATATTATAATATCAATGTACTATATATGTTGGCTATTTAATTAAACACGTTCAAAATTTTGTTCCTATACTGTCTTTAGCCTCTTATTAAATTGTACAAAAATTATAACGAGATTAATCTTATTTTGTTTATGAAAAAATAAATCGTAGGTAGTTAATATAATACCTCTTTAGAATATTTAATCTATGGTACTAAATCACATAATAATTATGTGATCGTTTTATAAACAATTATTGTTTGAATAAATTTATTTAAATAGACTTACAATCTGTTTATCTGTTTTTGTAAATTTTTAACTGATGTGCTAAATATAAAAGTTAAGTGATGAAAATAAGAAGTTTAAAGTTGCAGTCTGGTCAGTAATTTATGTTTTATATGCAGTTATTTCTTGGAATGTAGATAGATTTTGAATTTGTTATAACTTTGTTCATCCTTTACTACTAAATTTAATAATAGAAGTTCGCATTTTATAATATAATAAGACTGAAATTAGGTCTGGACTGGAAACCAAGCAATGAAAGCAAAAATGTAAACAAACATGTTTTTAATCATAAAAAAGACAAATTCAATATACATGTTACCCTCTGTTGTTGACAGAACAATTAATATTTATTTAGAATAGTTGTGTATTTGGCATAAATTACGTGTCTAAATTACATTACATACCCTCTAACCTACAAAACATTATGGAAGCAAAAATAAGCCTTATTTCAGTTAAAAATGAAGGCCGGTTTTAAAATTAAGGGGACACACTCACTAAATTTAATAAACTAATTGAGGAAAAGGTACTCTAATACTTTTATATTGTGCATAGTTTTGTCCTTCATGCGTGTGAAAAGTGTACTAAGACAAGTACAGTGTGTAGAAAAAATATAAGTAGAAAATCACACTGGTGTTTTTATTTACACGTCCATGACTTTTAAGAATTACATGCGAAGTTATAATTTAAGTTATTTAAAAAATGTGTGTAAATCTAGCAAAAGGTTGAGATTCAAACGTCTTTCCTTGGTCCATATTAATTCTTAAGAGTATACTAAAGCTTGAAATCTAATATATTTGTAAAATAGTATATATAATAGTATAAAATATATGTAATAGATTCAGTACTAATTAATTTCATCCACTTCTATTAATCTGAAGGTGAAGCTGCAGTTACCAGGTAAACACTAAATATATTAAACACTAAATATAACAAACAACTTCAGTTACGAATTTTTTTTATTATTCTTCTTTTTATTTAGCCAATATCTAGATTGTTTTACAACAAAACATCAGAACTTTGTGTACAGATAAGATGTCTGAGTTAATTATGTATTTAAAATTAGTTCTTAATGATAAATCGTTTATATTTTTAATATACTTTTGTCCGTATATTTACTAATATTTTTGTTAAAATAATAATAATACACTACGTTTCTGGAGGATAATTAACTATTTTTATCTGGTTATAAACAAAAGCTAACAAATATAAATATATAGAACTGCCATATATTTTAAATCTATCTTAAAATAAAATAACATTAAGAATCACAATAAAACCAGAGCTAGAAATTTAGAATTAAAATGTAAAAAAAAAACTTAGTATTTAAATACAAACTAACGAAGTACGAGAATAAAGTACAACCACCAACAATGTATAAGAATATACCCTCGCTATGGTTATTGCTAATGGTTGGATGGTTAGTTTGGTATATTGATTATATTTTGTTGCTTCGTTGTTGTAACTGATATAAATTTAGTACACTTTTTGACAGCTGGCTGTACAGAAATTTTGAAACCCTCAAACTAAAAATGTTATTTTTTATTCACCTACTGTGTACATTTTTCATAGAGATTAGTGATGAACAACTCGAAGGGTCTTCCAGAAAATGAGTATAACTTGCGTTTCATTTAAATAAAGTAAAAGGTTTCAGAGTTAAAACGTAGCCTATGTATTCAAGTCACAGGGGTTATCATTTCGCCCTGTGCAAACATAAAGCCAAAGTAAATGTTGATGTAATCTCAACTTTGTGGTCGTGTGGGATTCTGTTTATTCTAAGCCTGGCAATAAACAAGCGCTCGGTTATATTAATCACCTATAAAGCAAAGCCGAGATTGTGTTATTTATGCTTTTATACTAAAAAATACAGTTGTAAAAACCTAACATAAAGTTGTATGAAAAGTATTCAATCTTTCACGGAATTCAAATATAAAGGTATGGATTCAATATTGTTTTAATGAATACAAATTAAGGATATGTTTATGAGCGTATTTAATTAAGCAAGAGCAACAGGTTTTTATCGGGTTTTTTAAATATTAGGTTATGCTCGGAGATGTTTATACAATTTAATGAACATGTTAGCACATTATAATGATTTTAGGTTACTTACAATTGTTTTTCAATAATTTGACTGACAACCGATAAGGTTTACAAGTGGAATTAAAATAATACTATATTTTAATCTGCATATTTGTTTGTATTCAAATACTTTAAATACGTTGTAGAAAAGTTGTATGATGTAAAATGAAGCGTGTTAAAATAATCACTTTCAAAAGACTTAGTAGAACAATTGTTTGGATAATATTTTGCTTTCTATTCTCTATTAGACTCACTGTTAAGTTTAACGTGAGTAATGCAAAGCCTTTATTTTACGCTTTCCTTGTTCTAAACGACGTTTGGAATCAATAATGTCAGGACAAAGCTGGAGGGGAAAACCGAAGCGTTGAGTTATTTATTTTAAAGACCTGTTTCCTCAACAGACAGAGGGCTCTATTGTACAACCAAATTTAACTGCCATACAGATAAATATTGAATAACTAATTGGAGAAGGCAGTGAAACCCTAGTTGTGTTAGTCGGTAACTCTATTTACCAAAATATCTATACTAAATAGTCCAGCCACTACTTACTCAATATATGAAGCTTACTCACGGATGACACAAGGTAAGCTGTAAGTCTTCATTGTGCCAGTCAGTCAATCTAATTATATACGATTGAGTTAGTTTATCGTGAATCCCGGATTTCACTGAGTAAATTACAAATACTCACTGCTTGTCACTCTAGCTGCTTATATCTGGAACAAGCACCTCCTATTTGGAGATAATAATTTTTCTGCATCGAATGTTTACGAATAAACAACAGGTTTACAAAGTATTTTGGATTGCCACAGAACTGAGTAAAACACAAACAAGTTTGTGAGTCTTTTAATACTTGTGCTGGAAAAAGTTTAAAGAGGGAGTATAAAATAAAATATAATACATTTTAATAGTGACAAAATCTACAATGGCTGAGCAGTGATAAAAAAGTTATCATTGTTCTCTATGCGTCTATAAATTGTATTAATAAAGGCGTCATAATTATGTACAAATCAGTTTGTGGCCATCTTTTCACAATGGTTGGTGAAGAGACCTAAACAAAATTCATAAAATGATTCTCTAAGAGATCTTTGATTTAAAATTCCACTCGCCCTACATTCCCACTTAAAATCTTTTACCTAAATATAGTTTTTTTTTGGTTTCGCGAAATTCTAAAATTTTCAAATGCTGGATATTATTAAAATAGTAATTAAATTCATACTTGAAATAATTCATATCTCTACTTTTAAGTTTACATTAATTCCATTATGCCTTATGATTGCATAATTGAACTTTGCATCTAACTGCATACATAACGCTTTTGCTGCATTAGATAAGAATGCTAAGGATTGTGGGTTATTATATAGACAAATTATATTTATCTCTCAGTGAACAGTTGACCACCACAATAATAAGATGTGGCCATATTACTTAAGCACTAATATGTTTCGTTTTCGACTTGTACTGCAGTACCCATTTTTATGTTTATTTATTTCTGTGTAATGTGTATCAGGGTAATGTGTTTTTTTCATCTGATGATGGTATACGTTGTACCGAAACAGCTGTTATGAAATACTAATAAATACAAAAATACGAGATAGCTACTTGACGTAAGTACATAGTATAAATTTAAGTTTACCAATCTTATGAGCTGGAGACAACTCGGATTAGTATTTCAGTTAGGGCCAAGGTGGAGACAGTTCTGTTGATATTGTACAATTATATTTAAACGTAGTTTAATTTTTATGAAAATGTGTAGACAATTATTTTAATGTCTGGCTAGTTGTATCCACGCCAGTCCTCCGTTCATGATTGGTCGTTCAGTGAGTAACTTTCAGCTTATACATTAATAGTAATGAGCAAATTAGGTCGGAAGACTAGAGAGAATTCATAACCGAACTGTGCGATTGTAATACTTCCACTCTATTGAACTGTGTTAATTAGTTATTATATTGTTCATTAATTAAATAAGGGATGTCAAAGTTGGTTCTGTGTGTAGATCAGATACGATAAATTGTAAGTAGGCAGATCCGCGGTCAAATAGGTTACAATGGCCGGTAAACAAGTCATGCTAAACTCTAGTTACCCGATGAAGTATTATATAATATGTATACTCCTACTAATATTATAAATGTGAAAGTTTGTATGTTTGTCTGTTTATTTGTTAATTGGTTTGTTTGTTTGACTGTCAATCACGCAAAAAGTACTGGATCGATTTAAATGAAATTTGGGACACATATAGATGAGACATAGGCTATAAATCATTTTGATTTAAGGGTTAAAACAACACCTAAAACAATAAATAATTAATATTATACATCCATTAAGACTAGAGAGCTAAACATTTTTACATTTATTTCTTTAAAGATATATATAAAAAGTAAATCATATTTGCATTTTATATCGAACTGCTAAGGGGTGAAATTGTGATAACAATCCCTAAAACAATACAAATTAATTATTCTACTTCCCATAAAGCTATAAAGCTGTAAATTACATTCATTTCTTACAAGATAGTATAAAATGTAAACCATATTTGCATTTTATACTGAGCTCCTAAGGGGTGAAATTGTGATAACAACCCCTAAAACAATACACATTAAATATAACCTTCCCTTAAAGCTACAGAGCTGGAAAGTTTTAAGTTCATTTCTTACAATATATATATAGATAAAGTAAACAATATTTGAATTTTGTAGTGTAGTGACAAGGGGCGAAAATGAGGTAACAACCCCTAAAACAATACAAATTATTTATTATACTTCCCATAAAGCTAGAGGGCTGGAAATTGGTACATTTATTTCTTACAAGGTACATATTACATGTACACTATATTTGCATTCTATACTGTGCTGCTAAGGGGTGAAAATGTAATAACAACCCCTAAAACAATACACATGAATTATTATACTTCTTATAAAGCTAGAGAGCTGGAAATTGGTACATTCATTTCTTAAAAGACATATACAAAAAGTAAACTATATTTGTATTTTTCAGTGTGCTGCTAAGAGGTGAAAATATAACAACAACCCCTAATACAATACGAAATAATTTTAATACTTCCCATAAAGCTAGAACGCTGGAAATTGGTAAATTTATTTCTTACAAGACATTTATCCAATGTAATCCATATTTCCTTTTATTCACGTGCTTCTTAGGGGTGAAAATGAGATAAAAACCCCAAAAACAATACGAAATAATTATTATACTTCCCATAAAGCTAGAGAGCTGGTAAATTGTACATTTATTTCAAACCAAATTTCCATTTTGTAATGTTCCATCAGCTTTGATTATATTGCAACGATTTGGAGCTTTTTCAATATTAAAAAAAAAAAATCGTCAATATCTCGAAAACAATGTGTTTTAGACCATTTTTGACGATTCAGGACCCCTCTTTAGGAAGCACCATCTTTGCCAGTTATGGGCTATGCAACGGTAAAGTGTATATGCCCCTGGGCTTTCCCCCCACCCACAAGTCGAATTTTGAATTCTACAAATTGGGTAAAATAAGTGAGATACGGATCAAAATATATGTTTTTTAATGAAAAAAGAAACGATATATTCCGTCGGCTACGATTATATTGCAATTATTTTAAGCTTTTTCATTGTTTTTTCACAAAAATCGTCAATATCTTTAAAACGGTGCGTTCTAGAGCATTTTTGACGATTCTCGGCCGCTCTTTAGGGAACACCATCTTTGCCAGTAATGGGCTATAAACGGAAAAGTGTATATGCCCCTGGGGGAACCTGTGCTGCTAAGGGGTGAAATTGTAATAACAACCCCTAAAACATTACACATTAATAATTATACTACCCATAAAGCTAGAGAGCCGGAAATTGGTACATTCATTTCTTAAAAGACATAAATATGCAAAAATTAACCATATTTGTATTTTTCAGTATGCTGCTAAGTGGTGAAAATATAACAACAACCCCTAAATATTTAATATTATACATCCATTAAGACTAGAGAGATAGAAAGTTTTACATTTTTTATTTCTTACAAGATATATACAAAATCGGTAATATCTCGAAAACGGTGTGTTCTAGAGCATTTTTGAAGATTCTCGACCACTTTTTAGGAAGCACCATCTTTGCCAATTATGTGCTATACAACGGTAAAGTGTATATGCCCCTGGGGGTTCCCCCCCCCCCCAGTCGAATTTTGACTTCTACAAATTGGGTAAAATAAGTGAGAGACGGAACAAAATTTATGTTTTTTAATGCAAAAAAACGTTATGTTTCGTCGGGTTAGATTATATTGCAATGATTTGAAGTTTTTTCATTGTTTTTCACAAAAATCGTCAATATCTCGAAAACGGTGTGTTCCAGAGCATTTTCGACGATTCTCGACCCCTCTTTAGGAAACACCATCTTTGCCAGTAATGGGCTATTGCGCAAAAACCTGGCATGGATAATGAAAAAATCATTTATCGGGAGCTTCCTATCAATTTTGTTCCTTGTTCCGGGGACTGTACCTGAAATACCTTTGCACAGGGTTGTAGTAAATTTAATTACCTTTAGAACGATATAGCTCAAAAACTGCGCACGGGCTTATGAGTGGGAGAAATAATGCAATTTCGTCGCTTTAAGTTTGCCATTTTAGTTTGAATCACACAAGCCGCCATTTTGTGTAAAATCGAAAATAAAAATATCAGTGTCTTGGACATCCTACAAGGACCCTAAACACTAAACACTAATAAAGTCATCTTTAAAATGTTCTACCAACTTATAAAATTTGTGAACGAAATTTCCAATATCTAAGTTAAAAATTTTATAAGTCCCAGTGGCGTTGCTAGTGGTGACTCATAATTGAAACATGTGCTTCTGGTCGTGAATGCCAGGAGATTACTCTCGCCTACCCAAGGTTGCCACCAGCCGATACTGTATCTAGTGTGTACAGACTATAGTTAAGGGGATTCTCTACTGAAAATGCTAAATCTGCTAATATGTAACTATTTGTATCTGGCTAATTTTTTATAGTTTTTAACTTTGATGAAAAGAAAGTTTTACACTGAAAAGTGAAAAAAATCCTTACGTGTATTTTTATGGGGGTTTTATGGGAAAAATTAAGTGTTATCTTTGAATTGATATATCTAAAGTTCTACTGGCTAAATATTTACAATCAAGGTGTTATTTTGTAGGGCACATAGTCTACTAAAAGTTTAGGAAGAATTATAAATTTATCTATTCATAAAAAAAGTTACATGCTAAAAAAATTTTAATATATATATTTTTTCAAACAAATAATTTAATGTTTTTTAAATATTATTTCCAAATGTGATATTGGCATAATTCATCCTAACTTTTTAGATCTCCTAATGAGGAATGATTGACAAAAATTCCAACCCTGTACCTCACGTAGTTTCTGAGATATATCAATTTTTGTGTTTAAAAACGCGGAAAATCAAATATGCGGGAATCGCGCGTTGAAAAAACCCTATGCTATTTTGTTATAACTACCAAAAAGAAAACCATTGCAAAAGGCTCACAGTTAAATTTTATTTATAATTTAATAAAAGAAGGACTCACCATCAATAAATGGATGATATTGTTGCCAGGATACCATAAATATTAGTCCACAATAGATTTTTCAAAGAAATCACAACACAAATGAAAACCACACAAAATACATTTAGAAAACGAATAAAACTCACTTAGCCTACTATATACTACACTGAGTAGTCCAAATATTAAACTTGTATCTTTGTTGGGTTTCAGGATATTTTCTGCATGTGTCTACAGGTTGTTAAATAATTTACTTTTTTATAGAGAAGTCGTTAACAGATTTCATTATTATTTTGTATCTGTTTTGATCAGTACGTGTAACAACTTAGTCTGTTTAGAAACATAGGTTGAACTGCAAATATGTAATAAAACCATCAAATATGACAGGATATTTTCAGGTGTGGGTTTAAATAGCTATATGGGGATGTATTACAAGTTATATTATGTATCCATTCAATATTTTGATTGGGGGAAGTAGTATTAAGGAGGGTAGGATTTTTCAAATAGGAGGGTTAAAAATATCCTTTCAAGTCTGGAATAATAGAAGGAATAAGTAATAAAATAATCGAAATATGTAAATAATCACAATACATTTTGGTATCATAGATTATTTAACAATACATTTCAACAATACATAATATGTAAAAAAACATAACATGAATATTGCATCAAGTACATATTCATGAAATTATGTGAATATTTAAAAGTAATTTTATAACTGATGATGCGAAATGTAATTGGAAAACATGGGAAATTTGTGTCGAACGCGAGTGTTAAATTTACTTTTAATTAAAAATATTAGCAAACAAGTAGAAACATAAAACACGTAGTTCTAGCGTTTTATTAAAGGCTGGATGTTGCAGATAAGGGATGTGCAGATATTTATGGCATTGGTTCTAGTTTAATTAATCCGTAATCGTTTATAACTTCGTAAAAAGTTAATAACTTTTTTCAAATAAAGAAACTTGGCTTTGTAAGTAAACAAGAGCATATTATCCATCAATACCAATATTTTAAAAGCTGGGATTTTTACAGTTGAGACAAGTTTACGTCTAAAATTGCTTACAATTAATATTATTAAAAATACTCAATACTTAAAAAAATAATTTGTTATAATCATTTTTATGAGCACAGATTTATAAAATTATTATATACAAATTTCGTTAGTAATAAATTACCTGTACAAAAATCCATAGAGGACCAGAAAAAAACTCTTGAAAATCCTTCTATTTCGTTTAAATTGTTTCAAACTGGTTACAATTTTAAAAACTAATACCTGAAAGTACTTGCAAGATATTTTCAGAATTCTACAAATCATTTTAAATTGATTTGTTGGGAGGTTCTGAAATTTGTTCCTAATATAAAAATGATAACAGAAAAATTAGGTGTCAAGAAACATTGATTTGACTCAGCACCCGTGTTTATTAAAATAACATCTGCAAAATATAAGGATAGCCCTACATTCTACAAAAATGGTAGAACACTACTTAAGTGCAAAAAACTAGTACTATTTATTTGTGTACTAGACGATGTTTTATAAATTTATTTACCTGTAATAAAAAGAGCCTGTTGAGTTTCAATAATTTTGAAATATGTATTGCTTTTATTCGCAGCTGTAATACATTATTGTTATTTGTAAATTTTATCCACATTTTACTTTTGTTTGATTTCATTTCATTCAATTACTAATCTGGAAACACTTGTTACAGTTTATCGATCTTTTCAAATAATATTTTACATAAAAACATTACAAATATCAAATCTTCTAACTTACTGTACTCAGTGTCATTAACAATATGTTTTTTTTTTTTTTTTGCTAAACGTCCTGCTGTTTTGCACTTAAGACTAATGAAGACGGGACCTACAGTTTTACGTGGAATCCGAACCACAGCCAACGATGTCTGTTAAACCATTTCGAAAATTATTCGGGGTCAATGGGAATTGAACCCGGGACTTTTCCATTGATGGTTGCCATGAAGATTGATAAAGCATTGACGCCTTAACAACCACGGCCATCGTGGCTATCATTAACAATAACCAATGCTATATTTATACTAAAAACAATGTGCTGGACATCAGTTAAAAAAATTTCACTTAAGAAATAAAAATGACTATTTGAAATCCAGAAATTATAATTTTTTAAATTTTTTAAAGTAGGTACACAGAATAAGCTCCTGTAGGAAGCAGATTGAACATAATAGTAGCAAGTCTTGGTTTTACTAAGTCTACAAAAAGGCTTATGAATGTGCTTCCCTTTTCAGGTATTGTAGGTACGTATATCATTGTTAGTAATTAAACTACCTAGTTGAAAGTTAAATATCGTTAAGTAGGTGAAAGTAATAATTTGTTTGTATTGGTTTTTATGTTAGATTTAGGAGAATTTAATTATCTATACTCTACCAGACAATAATTACCTTGCCGTTTTTGACCTAAACAAATCTAATTAGTCTACAAATAATCAAACAAGTGATTAATATAATGGTAGTATTTTCTGTTTCATGAAGGAACTATTATATCAAATAACATATTTGTTTTTACAAGTCAGATATTACAAAGTATTATTCCAGCTGTGATAAGCTGATTATAAAATGAATTAATTTTTATTTGGTTTTTTAGATTTTTATTTATTGCTAATAATTATTTAAAATGTCTTTTCTATTTAAAAATTTACGTTTTGGACAAAATCCAAGCTATAAGATCTATTTTACTTGAAGCGTTTATTACTACTTCCATCAATGTATTGCAAACAACTTTGCAGGAGTAGTTAATGTATACACACAGATACTCCCCTGCACGCACGTCCAGACTAGCTGGAGCTTAAATTAAAAACAACGTAAGCTTTTTTATACGAACGTTATCCGGCTAAAACACAAAAACCTGTTTAGTTATATATTAAAGGTGTTAGGTAAATTGTGTGATAAATATTCAAAAAGTCCTGATGGAAAAGTTGAGAGGAGGATCATGTTTTTGCAATTACATTAAGTTATGATTATGGTTATAATAAATGTCTTTAATATTGATTTAATTGTTTTGAGTGTAATATAAGAAGTAATGTAAATCATCTGATAGGCTAATCATATCTCCCTTGCATATTAAAACACGTATTATAATAAAAATTTGTTTTAAAATTCAAAATGTATTTAAGTTTAAGTTGTTGTTTTCGTTATATTGAAAATTCGTTCCATGACATTTAATAAAATAATATTTGCTGTTTAAAATAAGTCGTTTAGTCATACAATTAAACATTACAAATATTGTGTTCTAGAACATTTTCTAGCTCTTGAGTTGGCACCTTTGAAACAATATGGCAAAGAGGAATATTGTAGACTTAAAACACAAACTTATACGATTATTAGTTACAAGTTTTTTAATGACTAATATTTTGTGAAAAAAAAAAAAATGCTGGTATGTAGAACAGCAAGCTTTTACGGAAATAAAAACATTCTAAATTGTTTCTCTATCACGGTCCTTACAATAATTTTAATAATTTTGCTACTTAATTTTACAGTACTGGTTGTGTATAATTTATTAGTGTTTAGTTAAAAATTACTCGATCTTCTTTAAAAAAGCAGCGCCTAGCTAAACAAATTTTATATAGTGTTGGTCCTGTTGTAAATCTATATAAGTTAATAACATCAATTAAGTTATTTTATATAACAGAAATGCAACCATTTAATTAAAAAATAGTTTGAAGTTCTAACTGATAGTCTTTAGTCGCAATATGCATACCTGCATTCAAAATTCATGTAGGTCCTTTTCTAAAATAGACCCCATTTACTTATTTATGCGTTTTATTAATGAAGTATTCATTTGCAGCTCACTGTAGTACATAACTTTATTTACATTTCCTGTTTTATCAGAAGCGTTATTACTTATTCGGGTTAATTTTTACCAGATCTAAATTATTGAAGGCCTACGCTTACCTGAGAAAACATTTACCTCTACAAAAAATGTATCCAAGTACGAAAACTAGTATTAAATCAAAGTACATTGTTGCTTTCTACGATAAAACAATACGAAGCAAACTGTCAACGATCATAATTAATTATTTAGAGTCAGTAAAATCTAATAAAAGATTTTAATGATGACCATTATCATGTGTTGTGAGACAAGCGGGGGGGATGGTCTTTTTCTATTCTATTTCCAAGTTCGTTTGCGTTAATTAGCCGAATTTTTGAAGAAAATAAGAGCTATTACACTCTACCCAATTTGAAAATTACTTTATATATATATATCTGTTTTATTCCCGGATTGATAAGTGGTAGTAAATATACTTCAAAATTGTTGATTTTTTGGTGAAAGGGTCCTAGTAGGATTCTTCAGATAAACTTTTTTTTTGTTTTTCGATCGGATTCAAAATGGCGGAGTTATACCGATTAACGGTATATAACTATATGGGTTTTTCCCACCATGATAAAATGGTAGTAAATATGCATCAAAATAGATGAAATGTTAGTGGAAGGGTCCTTGTAGGATGTCCCAGACACTGATATTTTCATTTTTCGATTTTACACAAAATGGCGGGTCGTTTGATTAAAATCAAAATGGCAAAGTTCGAGCGAGGAAAATGCATTATTTCTCCCACTCATAAGAACTTGTGCAGATTTTGAGCTATTTCGTTCGAAAGGTAATTAAATTTACTACAATCCTGTGCAAAGGTATTTCAGGTACAGTCCCCGGAACAAGGAACAAAATTTATAGGAAACTCCCGATAAATGGTTTTATAATTATCCATGTCATTTTTTTGCACAATTTCTCCCACTCATAAGCCCGTGTGCACTTTTTGAGCTATATCGTTCGAAAGGTAATTAAATTTACTACAATCCGGTGCAAAATTAATTCAGGTACAGTCCCAGGAACAAGGAACAAAATTGATAGGAAACTCCCGATAAATGATTTTTTAATTATCCATGTCAGGTTTTTGCACAATTTCTCCCACTCATAAGCCCGTGTGGAATTTGTGTGCTATATATTTGGAAAGATAATTAAATTTACTACAATTCTGTGCAAAGGTATTTCAGGTACAGTCCCCTGAACAAATAACAAAATTGATAGAAAGCTCCTGTTAAATGATTTTTTCATTATAAATGTCAGGTTTTTGCGCGATTACTCCCACTCAAGGAACAAGGAACAAAATTGATAGGAAACTCCCGATAAATGATTTTTTAATTATCCATGTCAGGTTTTTGCACAATTTCTTCCACTCATAAGCCCGTGTGGAATTTTGAGCTATATCTTTGGAAAGGTAATTAAATTTACTACAATTCTGTGCAAAGGTATTTCAGGTACAGTCCCCAGAACAAATAACAAAATTGATAGAAAGCTCCTGATAAATGATTTTTTCATTATAAATGTCAGGTTTTTGCGCGATTACTCTCACTCATAAGCCAGTGTGCACTTTTTTAGCTATATAGTTCAAAAGAAAATTAAATTTACTACTATCCTGTGCAAAAGTAATTCAGGTACAGTCCCCGGAACAAGGAACAAAATTGATAGGAAACTCCCGATAAATGATTTTTTAACTATCCATGTCAGGTTTTTGCAGAATTTCTCCCACTCATAAGCCCGTGTGCAATTTTTGAGATATATCGTTTGAAAAGTAATTAAAGTTATTACAATCCTGTGCAAAAGTTATTCAGGTACAGTCCCCGGAACAAGGAACAAAATTGATAGGAAACTCCCGATAAATGATTTTTTAACTATCCATGTCAGGTTTTTGCACAATTTCTCCCACTCATAAGCCCGTGTGCAATTTTTGAGCTATATCGTTCGAAAGGTATTTAAATTTACTACAATACTGTGCAAAGGTATTTCAGGTACAGCCCCCTGAACAAGGAAATAAATTGACACGAAGCTCCTGTTAAATGGTTTTTTCATTATCCGTGTAAGGTTTTTGCTCAATTTCTCCCACTCATAAGCCCATGTAAAATTTTGAGCTATATCGGTCTAAAGGTAATTAAGTTTACTACAATTATGTGCAAAGGTAATTCAGGTACAATACCTGGAACAAAGAACAAAATTGATAAAAATCTCCAAATAAATTATTTTTTCACTATTCGTGTAAGGTTTTTGCACAATTTCCCCCACTCATAAGCCCGTGTGCAGTTTTTAAGCTATATCGTTCAAAATTTAATTAAATTTAATACAATCTTGTTGCAAAGGTAATTCACGTACAATCCCTTGAACAAAGAACAAAATTGATACGAAGCTCCAAACAAATGATTTTGTCACTATCAGTGTAAGATTTTTGCACAATTTCTCCCACTCATAAGCCCGTGTGCAGTTTTTGAGCTATATCGTTCGAAGGGTAATTATATTTAATACAATCCTGTGCAAAGGTAATTCAGGTACAGTCCCCGGAACAAAGAACAAAATTGATAGGAAACTCCTGATAAATGATTTCTTCACTATCTGTGTAAAGGTTTTGCTCAATTTCTCCAACTCATAAGCCCGGTGCAATTTTTGAGTTATATTGTTCGAAAGGTAATTAAATTTACTACAATCCTGTGCAAAGGTAATTCAGGTACCATCACCGGAACAAAGAACAAAACTGATAGAAATCTCCTGATAAATATTTTTTGTATTATCAATGTAAGGTAATTACGCAATTTCTCCCACTCAAAAACCCAAGTGCAATTTGTGAGCTATATCATTCGAAAGACAATTAAATTTACTATAATCCTGTGCAAAGATATATTTGGAACAATTTCCGCAACAAGGAACAAAATGCATAGGAATCTCTCATTATATAATACTAGGTATTCCCTGATAAGAAAATTCGGCTATAGTAATGCGGCAGTGCTGCTTACGGGTTTTTTTTTTATTTTAAATTTGTGCACTTATAAACCCATCCTTCTCCCCTATAGTTGTAATTCCTCCCTCATCAGTTTCATTGATGATGAACCGAGTTTAATGAAATAATGCAAAAGGGAATATAATTTTCCCTAGAAGTATGTTTTGATGGATCAAACATCTGTTAGCGTTAAGTGTTGCAACTTGGGAAGTAATGCTGAAGTTAGTTTGACTAAGAAACACTCTAAGCAAATTGAAATTCAGTTTATAGACACAAACTATCTCTTGTAGAGTGGCTTACGTCGATCATTAAACGTTTATTAGTACCGTATGTTTGTATTATCAACCAGAGGAATCTCATATAAAATTCGTACTCCAACTAATGATTAATGATTTCTTTCTAATAAAATGGTAGGTTTTATAACCTGAAAGATAATATATTGTAAATAATACTAATTAACTGTCTAATTCAAACTATACAATTTTACGATTTGTTGGGAGTTATAATTAAGGTCAAAAATAACCAGCATAATTTAGGAAAACTCATAAACTTATTATACATAACTTAAAAAATAGTATTGCAAATTATTTCAAAGTATAAAATCATATGTCAAATGCCATAAACATTAATCTTGAAAGATAAACTCCATATATACATTACAATTTTTCCAGGATAATATCTTCGAAAAACGATTGAAAATTAACACCATAAAATTATTGGAAAAACTAAGTTTTCAAATGATCAAATGATTATAACCATAAGTGTAATTTATAACATTGAAAACGTTTGCAGGTTATAATTGTATTAATTTATTATGTTTTTAGATGTAATAAAAAGTGTTGTATGAAATATAAAATTCAGAAATCTTTCTCACAATGTCTTGGTGTAACGTAGGAATTTTGTATCTAGAAAAGACATGGGATTCTCCATCTTATAGCTCGGAACCTATTAGAAATATTAATTTGAGAAAAATGTTAATGCAAATTTTGAGTCCAAGAAAAGTGTGAAACATTCATTTCGTACTAAAAATAGATTTAAATATGTACAGTTTTAGAAAAATAAATAATATAAATTGAAGACATTCATTTCATAGCTTTCTAAGTGCCAAAAGTAAAAGTTAGGAGAAATAAAAGAAAACAATGCATTTTGGTCAAAAACATTTTTTGATAAATAAGTAATATTTAAATCATTAATACAATAATACAAACTTATAAATTTAATAACACTTATAATAGATATCGTAAAATAAATCTATGTCTGTGATTTTGTCAAATAGATCTAAGTCCGATTGCACAGTCTTCTCAAATTAATCTATGTCCATGACTGTCTACTTACACAGTTTGAAAGCGCTGCCACTGTCACCTGGCACACAGATCATTTTGAAGTTCACACTGGACACTGCCCGCTGGAAATACAGGTCCGCATTCTGTGGGTGACTGAAGTAACTGCAACGATAAAGTTGGAACATAGATATTTTAGACAATCATTGTCGCTGGAACATAGACACGATTTTAAAAAACGATTTTGTTTTGCACTTAGATAGCTTTGAAAGGAATGTTTAAAATTTGTTGCAAGTTAAAATGATTATTTGACTTAATATATTTTCTAAGGCAGTCCCACAAGTGCTTTGCACGCCAAACTCAGTGTACACAATCATATTTGTAATTTATTTTCAATTATGGTTTAAATAGTTTTAATGTTGTGAAATAGTATTAAATGTTTATATCAAATTGTAAAACGTATGCTATAACAGGAGTATGACGTGCTAAAGAAAGATATTGCCTACAAATTAGAAATACAAATACTGTTTTCTAATGACATTTTTTAAATTTCCTTTTACCCTCTTCAAATTATATCCTTTAGATTGAAATATAATACCTAGGTAATAAATGCACAGTTTTCACGTGATTTTTCTTACCAGTTTAAGTTATATAAATGAATGTTACTAATTATACCAAATCTGAGTCCTATCTTTGAACAATTTTATTCTGACCAAGTTAACTTAAACGTGTAGACGTGTCTTGTACACCGTGTTTCGGCGGAAAAATACACTCACGCAGTACATCCTATATTTTAATATATATTAAAGCAATTTGCGTAAAGGGGGCATATTTTCAAAGTTTCCTTGAAATTAGTTTCTATCAGTTAATATTCTGGTCACGTTATGCCCATTCACATTGGAGTAGTGGAGGAAAAGGTTCGTGATATATAGCGTGGTCTATTTTCAAAGAAAATTTGTAAGCTATACTGATAAATGAGATTATACATTACTGCAGTAGGAAATCTATTTTTTGCTGACTCGTGTCAGATGAACTTCATAATATTCACTTTAAAACATTAGTAAAGAAGGCTTTTATTTATCCTCAGTACACATATTTTAATTTGTATGTTGTCACCTTCATCATTTGAATAAATGTTCGTCCCAACTTTTGCACAAATTTTAATTTTAAATATTGCGGTGGATTTCAAACCTGCAAGAATCAGAAAAATAATACAAGAATTTTCAGAACCCAAATATTTTTAGGTATTTATTTTTTTAAACAAAGTAAATTTACAACTCATAATACAATTTCTGAAAATTATTAGTCTTTATACATAGGCCATATTGTTTTTTTTTTATTTGTCAGTTTGTATGACTAATTTGAATTAATGTATTAAGTTGAAATTTTCAATAAAGTTTTATAGCATAAAGTCCAAACTACAAAAACAATATTTTGCCCCAACTACTCAATTCAAAATGGTGGTCGTTTAATATCTTGAATACTATTAACTTTGCTACACAAAATGTACAATGAACCAAAGTTGACGTTTTTATGTCAAACCAAATTGTTTTTGTTTTTCTACAATAAGCCAATGAATAACTGACTTATAGACGATAATGATATTTTCTTCTAAAATATTAAAGATTACTCACGAATAATTTTTTTTAATCACTTGGTTATTCTTAGACTTAAGAAAAAAAAGTTAAACCATATTATTTGTCAATCCAAAATATATTTTTGTTTGAGTGTGTGTGTGTATGTTTTTTTGTAGTAAAGTTTATTGTTCTTGAGATATTCGAAACAAAGATTTTGTACACCATTTTGATATTTTTTTTAAGATTATCCCTAATTCTATGAAATTCCAAGCCAATTTTTAAGTTAGTTTAATAATAGATTTTTGAGATAAAATGATCAAGCTAAATCACAAAATGGCTACTTTATGCGAACTAGGTACTTTCAGATAATTTAAGAATGTTATTGTGTATTGTCTTTGGTAAAGAAGCAGTACCTAAAAATATTAAGTTAAGAGTTATGAAACTCGCTGAATACCCATCATTGAATTATTATAATAATAATTAATTGTCAATAATTGATTTAATCTGACAAATTTTCGGAATTATATCAGACACTCTAATGGTTTTGCGATAACCTAGCTTTTTTGAAATTGCCAGTAAATTTTACTTTTATTGTTCACTTTAAGCTTGTTAAGGTTTTATAAGATATAATTTATAATGCAAATGTAATAATAAACGTTTGACATTCTTGATTACATTTTACAAGAGATAGTTGGTGTAAATAAACTGACTTGCTTAGAGTGTTTCTTAGTTAAACTAACTTTACAATTGCTTCCCCAGATACAATACTTAATGCTAATAGAGATTAGTTTCTATTTAAACATGATTCTCAAGGAAACTGTAAATTTCCTTAAAGTGTGGCCATTAATCACCGTAAAACTGAAATAAAAGTCAGTAATTGTGCTACTTGAAAATAATTAATTAATTAAACTTAGAAATAAAACAGAAGAAGACTTTCTCTGCTGTTCTCCTTGTCTCACAACGCCTGTTGGCAGTAACCAAAAATTTGTTTTTTTACCAATTCTCACTTAAAATATTATATTTGGTTTTGTAGAGTATGTATGGAGGGCTTAGTTCAATAGAGAACCAAGTAATGTTTTTTCATTACTAAGTATCAGCGCAGAATCATAGCTAAACATATTATTACTTCAGTGTAAAAGTGAATCAAGTATTAGGTCGCCCATTTTGTTGTTGGGTCGCCGTATTGAATTGAAAACATCTCTTTATTTCACTGCTTTAATTCACCAAATTCGGTCTCAATTTTATCCTTGCCGTTTCTTTAACTTCTGAACTTAGACATTTCTTCTTCTAAGTCATCTACAATTATTACTACTAATTGTTATTACACTATATGAGCATGTCATTGTGACAATTAACCAGGATAACAGTTTAGAGGTATTGGAATAAACAGCTAAATATTGTACCAACACTGAAAAGCGTTTAAAAAGATAAATAACATTTTATCATAGAATGTGATTTACGGAAACCATATAAAGTTTGACATGCAAATCCACCACGCGAAATGTTTCCTATTATACAAGACAGTACAAAAGATCTTGTGTAATAAAATTATATAAATAAAACATGGTTACCTTGAATTATGTTATAAGCAATTAAAAAAAAGAGCACTGTGGTACTAAAAAAAAACCCTTTTAGTAGTGTTAAAACACTCTGAGGATGATTACCATGTCATCGAAATGTACATAAGGGTAACGTATTAAACATAACTTACAATTTAGTTGTTTAGTTGTTGTTTTTGTTCCTTGTTTTGTGGTTCGAGGTTTTTATTTAAATCAGAGTGGTTAAGTTATGTTACTAATAGTTCCCATTGTTACTAATATCCCATTTGTTCATTAAAATTTTAATCTATGTTTTTTATATTGATAAATAACTCACAGGCAGCAAGTTCACAGTACATTTCTTACCATTTTAAAAAAATATCTGCAAATAATTTTACTAAACATATAATATTGATTTGCTGTTTATAGAATTTATAATTCTTGATTTAAGATTTTAAAAACAATATTTGTTTTACGTTTATTTTAATTATACTTATTAAATAACCTTATTAATATATTCTCACCATTTCGACAACATATCTTTAGATTAATGTATAAAACACAGACAGTAAGTACACAGTCTTCAAGAAATTTTACTTTCAAATGCTGTGTATACAACTAAACTGCTTTGGATGATTATTGGTATCTGTTGGTCAAACAATAGCCGAGTTATAGATAAAAATGAAAGTAACTTTTATGGTACTTGTCTAAAACACTCAAGATAAGACAAAACCAAAATACGTCTTTGTTTCAGTTTTTGAAAAGTGCTGATATGTATTTGTTATTAAAAAAGACAACTTCTTGTCTTTGAGGTATTGCTTAAGTTTATGGTTTGTAGATAGGTATTTTACATTAAACGGTCATTTTGAATAATGTGGTTGGAAAAATGTATTAATTTGAACAGTTTGGGATTTACGCTATAAAAATGTGTTTACAATTTTAACTTGGTATGTCAATTTATTTTTTAGATAAAAACTGACTGCAGAAAAACAAAATGTCGTCGTTATAAAAACGAGGGACTTTTGGAGATTTTATTATGAGTTAGAACGTTTTCAGATGTACATATTCAGTACTGAAAAAAATGGAACCTTATTTAAAAATATAATATGAACATGCTTGGAGTTTCCATTAAATGTTTTTTATAACTTCTGTGTTAATCTAATAAAAAAAAAAAAAAAACGGTGTTTACAACTAATTTAGTAACCATGTTTAACCATGATTTAATTTTTATAAATCCAAAAATTCCAATCTTATTTTAGTACGTGTTCTACATTAACTTGGCAAGTTTAAATTTCTCTTGAATAAAATTACCTTTAAATGATTTCTATTCTTTTAAAATATTACAATAAAACTCTTTATGAGGGATTTAAAGGTTAGACATATTATGCAGGTTCCGAAAATTGGTTTTGAATAAATTAAGCCTTATATTACTAAAACCCACTCATTATTCTATTATAGAGAAAGCTGAACAACCCTGATTGTATCATCCAATTAACTTGTTAATCCTTGTTACAGGTATAATCTTCTTTACCTGAAAGTAAGGACTCTATTCATTATTTTAGTTGTATTATTGATTTTATTTATAACAAGGTTTAGGCACTTCAATAATTTTTTCTGTAATATAAGTGTGCTATGTCTTGCACTGATAACAAAGGGTTTTAACCCAATCTAAGGATGTGTGAGATTAAAAATAAGATAGAATGCATGTAAAAAGTATGAGAGCTTATTATTTTTTTTAAAGAAATACAGATGAAGAGAAAATATGGTACTTTCAAGTTACAAAATATTATTTTATGATAAATTTCGTCCGCCATCTTTGATACGCCGTATTGAACATAACTCTTGAAAGTTAAGGTAGAAGATAGATTATATTAATCACAATGAGGAAACATAAAGAGGATACAATAAACTGATAAACAAGTTTTCAAGATATAAACTGAAAACTCTAAATATACCTTTCTTTATATCGTTTTGAAGTTGTTTGGCGAGTTTCATGACTTTATTCTAAAACTTGTTGAAACTGCGGATATTGCTTTGTTTTATATAAGAAAACTTACAAAATGTATCAATTCCAAAAAATTAAATAAATTTAATTTTTATAATGCAATAAAGCTTATTTATTTTAACTTTAATGATGTTAATACATTTTCTGAATAATGGAAAATTGTTTAGTGGAAAAACCCAAATTTTCCTAGTATCAACCTAGAAACAATGTACACAACCATTTCATTTCTAAGATTTTACAAATGCCATTTTGGGTTTTGTGATACTTTTGACCAAAAATTATTAATCAGTAAAAATACGCCAGTAAAAAATACATATATATATATATATATATATATATCCAATAATAAATAATTGTAAACATTTTTAATATGTTTTAATGTAACAAAAAAAAAAAAAAACAACAACAATTTTGTGCGATTAAAACACGACACAAATAGGAGATTTACTGCTGAATAATTTCGATCTTTGAAAATTTTTGTTGAGTTGATACAAAATTAATTGACAAAGGTAAATAAATAAATCAAATCCTTCAAATTTTCGCCCCTCTTATATTCTGGTTGTAAAATAAATATCTATTTTCATATTAAATTTACTGTTCTTTTATTGTTTTTGTTTTTCAAAACATCATCAGAAAACGAGTTATTCGTCATACAAGAAATATTCTATACTATATATGGAGGGTGGGGGGGGGTTGTACTTTTTAATCTCCAGGCTAAAAACGACCACCTAAAAAGACAAAAATCTTGTCATTGTATTTTTGTAGAGATGACACTATAATGTCTACACTATACAATTAGTTTCCCTTAAAATCTATTCAGTAGAATCTAGCCCTCTTTTTCTATGTAAAGGGTGGTTCTGAAGGAAAGGTAATATATACCCTGCCTCTTCTAAACAATCTCACATACCTTTAAGTTACATGGCCGTATAGTTTACAGTTAGGAAACCATTTCCTTTAGTAAATTTGTAATCCTGTTCAAAATTACTAAAAATAACTCTACAACTTAATTCCAAAAGGACCTACGCCTAGAGTCCTGATGCATAAGTCGATGAATACAATAAGAAAACATAGAAATATTTACAATAATATGGTTTGCATTAAGAGTTCTTTTTCGGTCTGATAACACAATAAAACTACCAACCATTCTAGGCCCTAATTATAATTAATTATACCTGCTGGGTTCTACATAATTAAGTTGAATACAATCATAACGTTTTATTACAATTATGTACGTTTACACTGTTTCGTTATCACTCTATCTTTTAGAACTATTATAGTAGCCCCAAGTAGGATGGGTTCAATAAGTGACGCCTCTAAAAATGTTTTGCTTGGTTTGAGGATGTGTTAGACATGGACGTGGTTCAATTTAACAGCTTTTATATTGATGACCATATGAAGTCGTTTTCAGTTGAAACGTCCAACAAGGGTTGCTTACTGTAGATTCACATGCCCCATAAGGTGATTCCCACTTTTTTTATTAGTCTAAAAAACAAAATGCATTAAAATAAATATTCTAACTAGCTTATTCAACTCAATCTGCTCATTTGCTTTTATACGATGAAAGTATACACTTAAACAAAGTATAATAATGTTTACATAATCGATATTATCAAAATTTTCGTTAGAAGTACAATAATAATTTGGGAAACAGGGTGGTTGAGAGGGTAAAGGTTTTATTCCAGTCTGTTTCAGTTAAAACATTGCTGTACCTACACTATACGATGCACTTTCTGCAATAATTATTACAGTAGCTGGCTTAAAGTACCGTACAATGGGGGTTAATAGCAACAAGTATACAGCAACTTATCTCAGTTTTTGGGTCTTGTCTTCTTCTTTGGACCTGTATCACGTTGTTTTTATTATTTCCTGTTTAAACAAAATAGATATAAAATTTTACTGTTCTATTTACCTCGTGGTGAATAGGAAGAGTCCTTGTTTTTGTTCTTTGTTTTAAATTACACATCCTCTAGGTAAATAGAGACACTCAATTATACTAAAGGGTGAAACAAATTGATGTTGGTAACAATCTTTCTGGGGGATAGGAGGGTTTTAAAGAAGTTAAGGAGAAAACATTAAAATAAAGAGAAATAAAAATAGAATAGTAACTACACACTGGAATGCGTACAGCAATAATTTCTCATATTATTCTGAGTAAACGTAGACCTACGTTTTCAAGAGTTGTGAGTAAGTAATAGTGTCTACATAATAAAGATCCTGTACAAGTTCGTAGACTTTAAATAACAACAACATTATACTCTGTACATTGTACAGTATAACAAGTATAGTAATACATGTGTTATCTGTTTTATAAATAAACACGTCCCTTATATTCTGTAACTTGTGATTGTCTCTTTTATGGAATTCCAATATTTGGGCTTGGTGTGTGCTTTGTGTGAAGCGTGATTGGAATGGATAACAAGCACAGCGTCGCGACCCTTATCTTAGAGAGATGTAACAATACGTTGTGTTGATATAATAAGTTAAGAACTTACTGTATAAACAATTTATATATTGTTATTATTGGGTCGTGAGCTGTAATTGAGAAACAAAGCACAAACAATTGTCATTTTATGTGTTTACAAAATTGTGCATTTTTCCATTGACTTACATAAATTGCCTTATTTTTGTATTTGCAGTCATGTTTACTAATATTGTTAAACTAAATAACGCTCAATTAAATTGACTTGCCTGTTCAAATGGCTTATACAAAAGTAAAATCAGTTTAATGGAAGCCATTGTAAAAATTTCGGAGATATTACATAAATTTAAAATGTATAATATGTTCAGCTATAGAAGTACTTCAATTTGATATCTAATAATATCATTGTTTCTTTTTATGTTTTAGATAAGGGTTCTCATTTCTCCCGAATTCTAGCTTTTTGGAATTCTTGGAATGATTGTTCAAAGTTTTGAATTGTTTGCGCTTCTTTTATCAACTTTCAATTTGTTGTTGTTATATTAAATAATTATGTATCTTTGGAATTGCTAAAACAATAATGTTGCAGATAATAATTCATGTACAGATCTAGTTTGAAAATAATGAAATAGTCGATGCATGTCAATGATACAGGCTGCCTTTCAAAGGAATGCATGCACACCAATTAATGCGGTTTTACTGTTACTATTTTGACAATTAAACTGTTCGAGAAAATTAACTGTGAAATTTAAATTGTATAAATGACTGGAAATTAACTGGGTTTAAAAAAACCCATAATATTATTTCGATTAATTTATGGTTTTTGAATTCTTCTCATTTAAATAACAGTCAATAAACAATATGAATATGGTATATGTTGATTGTTTTTTTCACACTACACTGGAGTGCAATACAGAGCGTCCATAAGCCTGTCGTTATTCATACGACAGTCACAGCGGTACAAGCCAACTAAAAAACATAAACTCCCACGCAATGCTCGTACAGTTGACGCAACCCACATGACAATAAACGTATAATTCCTTGTAATGGTAGTAGCATGTCTATTCTCATGTAATATCTGTACTGCACGGTGAACGTGGAATCGAGTGTTGGTGTTTACATTGATTAGTGCAGAGCACAAGGTTAACTCAATTGGTTAAGCCGCTCTAGAAATGTAAATTCTTTATATAAAAAAAATAATAATAACAATTACGGGTTGCTGGTAAAACAATAATTTTGGAACTTATGTTTACAATAACTTGTTTCAACTCTTGTAAACACAACCTGAATTATCTTCACAAAAGAGTAAGGATAAAATTAATCCATTTTAACAAAAGAAACGAGTCATGACTGAATTAATATTTGAAAGGATATATATTGTTACTCATAAGGATAAATCATGAGGTTTATTTATAGCTGCAGATGGAAGATTGCACTTTGTTTGCCATTCTCTTTCAAAATCATTACAGCTTTCAGTCACATAAATATATCACGTTCAATCTCATGACTTCACTTTATTTACAGATCTGCACTTAGGAGTTCATCTCGAAATTAATCAAAGCTTAATATTATTACAAATTAACTAAAGGCTCATGGTTTAACTAATTTTCGTTGTTAGATCATTGTCAAAAAACTTCTTTCTTAGAACCTAACTCTCAAGAAAACACATACATGTTAAGCATAAAGTGTAAAACTGCTTGATTTCTTGGCTTTAAACAATGAAAGAAACACGTTTGACTGATTATTTAAAAAAAATTTTAATTTTTAATAACTTAGTGGTTTTGAAGTGTTGATAACATTAGCATTTTCTCAATATGTCCGCCAAGTTTGAAATTTTTAGAAGGAAAGTGAAATAATAGATTATCGATGGATGGAGAAGAAACAATGAATTCCAGTTACTTGAATTGATATATTTTATCAAGAGTCAAAATAAAAAAGTACTAATTATTAAAAAATAAATTAACGCGTTTAATTTTGAGTTCCTCGAAGATATGTTAAAAACTGCTAATTATACTTGTGTGTAGTTTTTAGGTGTGACTTGATAAAAAATGTAATTTCAATCCCTTTTTTAATCATTGTTACAGTTGAATTTTTGAGTAGCCAGAGCCTTTTAAATCTATAACAATCAAAATTTATAATCTAATTTAAATAAAAACTTAAACACATTGTTTTTATATAATATATTATTTACCTTTTAGGTCCGTCTTGTGACTTCAGTTGCGAAGATTATGACTAGTTTCGGGGTCTTGACCCCATCATCAGATACTAATTTCACTCATATGAGCACGTCACACATTAAAAAAAAAAAAAACACACACACACACAACACATACACAAACACACATAAAAACCTCAACGTGTCTGCCACCGTAGTGCACTCGGTCATGTCTATCTACGTACTGCCGGCAAGGGTTAACTGTCAAGCTGATAACGGCCTCTGTTAGGCGCTTTCTTTAAATAATTTAAAGCCGTGTCATACAACCGATGCGATTGGAATGAAAGATGATCATTTAAGATATTATCCGGATCGTTTTTGAAGGCTCTGTATATTTCAAATTCTTCATTCGCATTCATTAATCTTCCTTTTTTGCAAACGTGTATCGCTTCTACGCTGGATTTAAAATCACCTGGATCATGTTCGTATTCAACAAGGTGACGCGCGTAGTTCGACTTAGTGATGTTGGTTTTGTTGCAGGGTAGGTGTTCTTTGTACCGGTCTATGAAATTTCTCCCGGTCTGTCACATGTAATACATGTTACACTTAGGGCATTTTATTTTATAAACGCCGGATTTATGTTCGATGGGGGTGTCCGTTCTACGTTTAAGAGATGAAAATATGTTATTCGTTGTGCGGAATGCAAGGGTGATGTTGCATTTCTTGAGAATGTTGTTCAACACATTAGGTAAGAGGCTGGTGTATTCCGAGGAAACGTTTTTGTTGTCTCTGGTTGTTTCATTAATTGGGTTCATTCTATTTATTCTTTTACTATGGCTTTTTATCAATTTGTCTATTACGGAACTCTTATAGCCGTTTGCTACAGCTATGTGTTTTATGATATTTATTTCTTTATGGTATTCTATCTTAGAAAGTGGGACTGTAAGAAGTCTGTGTGTGAAGCAGTGGAATGCTGCCATTTTCTGCGAGTAAGGGTGGTGCGATAGTGCGTGTATAGTAACATCTGTAGTGGTCGGTTTCCGGTATATTTAATATTGGAACTTATCTGTCGTTTTTAAAATGGTTAAGTCTAGAAAGTTAAGTTGTTGATTATTTTCAATCTCCAATGTGAACTGTATTTTGAAGTTGGCATTTTTCATATAATTCAATAACCCCACGGCTTGTCTGTTAGAGCCATTAAAAATTACAAACGTGTCATCGACGTAACGACTGTAAAATATGATGTTATGCTTGTATTTTTTGTCACTTGAAAATATGTGTTCGTTTTCAAAGTGGTTCATATAGATGTCAGCCAATAATCCGGAAAGCGGTGAACCCATAGCTAGGCCATCTGTTTGTGTGTAGAACGTGTTTTAAAAACTAAAGTAATTTTGTTCTAACACTATCTGCAAGAGTAACATTAATTCTTCTATACCTTGTTTACTCAGTTTCTTGGTATTGATGAGGTTTTCTTTAAGTATATTCATCGTTTCGACAACAGGGATGTTAGTATACATGTTAACCACATCAAATGAAATAATTTTATAGTTTGGGGCAATTTTAATGTTTCTCGTTTTATTTATAAAATCAGCTGTGTTCTCCAAACTATTGCTGTTCTCTAATGTAATATTGTTTTTGATGAGCTGTTCCAACTTTTTTGCCGTTTTGTAACATGGGGCTATGGTGTAATTGATCAGTGGTCTGATTGGTGTGTGTTCCTTATGGAGTTTTGGTAGTCCAGAGAACAATGGTGCCTGGGGGTTGGTGGGTTTAAGGAATCTGCGTGTCGCCTCGTTCAGTAAGGATGTACATTTGTTGATGGTTTGGTTTAATTTCTTATGGAATTTATTTGTTGGATCAGTTTTAAGTTTTTGGATATTATTCTGATTAATGAAGTCTATGGTTTTACATTGTTTTTGTAATTCCTACAAGTTTTTATTGTTGAAATTTCTACAAGTTTCTATTGCTGAAAAAACTTGTAGAAATTACAAAAAATTTGGTTTGTCTTTTAACTAGTATTGAATTCTACCAAGTACCTTCGGTCATCACTATCAATCGTATTAAATAAAAACGTCTGGGCTTTATAAACATGTGTATACGTCTTCACATTATGTGTAAAATGAAATAAATTCAGGAAATTACTATAGTATTTTACCTGGTTGTTAGTCCGTCTTGTGACTTATTGAGTTGTTCTACTTACGACGCGTTTCGAGACCGCAATCTCATTATCAAGTATAAAATATATTAATCACTATTCAGGTCGTCATATACACACACAAACACACCAAAATTAATAACACAAAGTACGCAACACACATAATTTATAGTGCGACACGGATTGAACCGGTTGGTGTACACCATCTTATCGTCTCTGATACACTCATCCATGAAACTAAAAGTATGTGTAAAACCCATAAACTTAATATAAAATAGGGGGTTTCATTAAACATTTTAAAGGTAGCTAATTTTTAAGTTATAAATTTTCGTTTAAAACAAGGGATCCAAGTTTTTTCAATTTTTGTTAGAATTTTAGAAATCCGGTTATTTATTACGCTTTTTAACCACTCTTTATACCCGATTTCGAGTTCAAACGTTTTTTGATTTAGAATTAAACAAGTTGATTAATGCATAAAGTATTACATTTGTTTGCAATTTTAGCGGTTATTCATGGAATTGGCAATTTCTTAGCGAGTAACAACAAAAGAAATTGTAGGCCTACAAACAAAAAAATTTTATTATAATAGCAATTTCACAGAACCTATATCACCCCAAAGTTTGTTTTAGAAGTTAAGATATTTCTTTTCAAAAATTTTGGGGACAATTTAATACATTTTTTAGTACATTTAAAAAAATAGGAGATCCACAAAAACAAACAACAAAAAATAACTTTGATCTACAAAACGAAAAATATTTATAACATCGTCAAAATCGGTTAACATGCACCGGGTATACAGCTTTGATCGTGTTTTGTCTATTTTTCCTGAACTATAGAATAACTAAATTCGCATTTGATGTGTATTACGTATAAAGAAAAAAGTTTTATTGATACAAAACTATTTTTAAAAATTATCAGTTTAGTAATAATTGAAATGTTCACTGATCTGCGAATTAACTTAAATTTGAATAATCTGCTTTAAGTATGTATTTAAAGCACTTTGCCCTTTTGTAGATAGGAAGAGGTTGATATGTTCATATATTATCTAACAATTAACATTGTTATTGAGGTATTATTTTCTCTTCGATTCTCTTTATTATTACATTTAGAGGGAAGTTTCACAAAAAGCATATCTTGCATAATGGAATTATATCCTCTATACTTTTCACTTAGGCCTGTTTATTACCTGGACATTTTTTCCAGAGAACATTAAATTCCAATTTTCACGGATTCCTGTTCTAAGAAAGTAGACTTGGTTATTAAATTTGATTAAGGTTAAAGAATATTTATATTGTATTTTTCTAAAACCAATTTCTCCATTAAAAAATGTAACTAAACTATTATAAGTTAAATGAATAAATTAGTGTTTTCAGGAGAAAAATATATGGTTTTACATCACATGAACAACATTGTAAAACCTTTATACATATGAAAAATTATAGCATATTCCTAAAATGAGTTAAAATCAGTAAAATAGTTAAACTAAAACGTCGCTAAAATAACAAAAAATATACAATAATGTACAATATTATTTATTGTACATAGTACAATAATAATGTACAATGTATAATGTAAAAATTCTAAATTGTGTATTAAAATATATATTATCTAAAAAATTTCCAAAAATAAAACAAGACAAGGTAAACAAATTACGTATAAAAACACAAAGTTCTATTATTTGTATTTAATTGTATTTACTGATATTAGTTTTTTACTTTAATAGTAAAGGAATGTAAACTTTCATTTCGTTGGTATTCTGCATGTTTGAGATTCTATATTGTTTCTTTGAGTGTTGTTTAAGAATGGTTTGGCTTCAAAACCCTTTAAATAGGCGAGGCTAGTCTAACTAATCTGGTAAATTGATTTGTAATAAAACTGACCGTTCATTATAAGGACCAGCATCTGACTCAAAGTCAATTCTTGTTTGTCCACACATTACATGGACTTATTACAGTAAAACACTACAGTATATCAAATTCAATCTTGTACTAGTTTACAGCCATTATGTCGTATATTTGGTGTTTTTGGTTTAGTTTTATTTTCAATTTATTTGAATTAGTATAGACGTGGCACATTTTTCTATTAATATACCTTTTTTTCTTATATAGAAATCGAGGTAGCCTGGTTGCGGTATGTTTATGGGTTCAGTTTTGAATGACGGTTAGGGTTACTCAAGGCTTAATAATTTTCTATGATATTTATAGTATATAGTAAACAATAGCTTTTTTCTAATAATGGTTTATAATAAATTATGCCTAAACCGTCAACGAAATACATAAATGTTGTGGACAGATTTGTATTCTGTGTAATAGAAAATGTGACTAGTTATATTACCAAAAATATTTACTACAGTACTTATTTCGAAATAATGTAGCAAGTCTAGTTGTTGTTAACAGTTAAATTTAATTATTGCTATAAAGATAACGATATTTTTTTTACACGATTTCTTCATTAATTTCCCTAAAACAAGAAGTATGCATGCGAGGGAAAGATGTGAGCGTTATAAATGCGATCCTTTACTTTTCTCTCCCCTCGGGATGGGGTGCATGCAATATATACGAGCAAAGTTTTGGTAACGAAATGTCTAATTAGCCCATGCCTCCAACGTAGCTTCTTATCTCTCTCAATAGTAATAACAACTTCGTATTTATTGCTTCGTATTTTTTGTCTTCTCTCCTTAGACAAAATAAATTTCGTTTGGCAAACGTCAATATATTACAGGAAAATAAAGTATATAGATAATAACACAGAATTAAAAAGAACATAATATAAATAACATTAAAAACAAAATAACAAATTCGTAAAAAACTAAAAAAATGTATATCTAAATATAAATTATACCGCATTCTAATCAAATTTAAGTTTAGTTGTGAAGGTATAAAACTATTTAAAAGTAAAATCTTAAATTCGATACTTTCTATTACCCTCGACGCTCTATGGATAGAAAACAAGAAAAGTGTTTAGAAAAAGAAAGAAAGACATTTTATAACTTCGAAGGCATACACGGTGAAACGAAACTTGAAATCGTAATAAATACAAGGAACGTTAGCAAACAAAAAGTATGGAGGTGTGAACAAAGTTAATCTGTTACAACATAGTACTTTTTTTGAATATTTGTTTTCTTTCGTAGTTGAGTTTCATAAGTCATTTATTTATGACACTTTGTTTTATACATCATTTTTATAGATTCAACCCTAATTAAATGTCTTCATAGTTATAACCCTGCTTTCACAATTCATAATAAGAAAGTATTTTAATTGTTTATTTTAGTCACGTTCTTTTCTTTTTATTGAATTAATAATTAGTTTTATAATTTGATTGTTCAATAAAACATGCATTTTGCTGCTAATATTGATTGGTCTACGATTGCATGAAAAATATCACTTTTTTAACTCTGTAGTCGCTTATCTTTGATATTTAGACCTATGCTTTTTTGTACGATTTTCGTATGACTTTTATTTTACATACGGTAATATAACGCTGTTCTTTTATCTGTGTATCTGCCTAAAGTGGTAGCGTGAATAGAGATTCTGGTTAGTATAACTTAACATAAACATACAGTAGCATATCCCAATTTTCTTCTTAGAAAAACCATCACATCTCTATGTTCTACTAATTTAAAACGTTGTTTTCAATCATCTATATTTCAAATACTTTCATTTAAAACGAGTATTTCTTCAACTATAAGATACAGCACTTATCAAAACTCTAGTAAAAAATCTGCATCACCAGCCAATTTCTTCCAAATTTAATCACTGCTGTTATCTCATATATACAGATGATCTTCAAAATGTATAGCATACATTGTAAAGTGTATAATATAGGTGAATGCGTCAAACTTATCAATGAAGATATGTCTATCTAATCTGTAGAGCATGGTTTACAAATTAATGAAAGAAAGACTGACACAAATTTAATTTGTTATCCTCGTCTCATTAACACTAATAACTTGGTTTTCTTCTCATATTAATTTTAAAAGTAAGTGATTTTAAAGAATGAATTTGTTTAAAGAAGTTCCTTTTTTGATACGAAATTCAGCGGTTCAATCTTAAAGAACGCAGACGACAAGCATTCTTGTTCCTTCTTTGTAAAATATTGAAGCGTAACTATTTTTCCTCACATTAAAAGAAACAAAAAACAATCTTTATGTTCAACATACATATTCCTAATAATCGTTCGTCTTGGCCGCTTAACTATTTCTATAAATCCAACTAAGTTTTCTGGTACATATTGTGGAACTCACTATCTAGTTCAATTAAATACAGTTCTCCCCCGTGTAATTGTTCAAATTAAGTATGAGGACACATTTGTTTAAGGAACAGTTAAGGAATGAAACTGTTTTATTGTTTATTTTGATTATTATTTGCGAAAACTGACCTTTTTGAAATGTTGTTGGATGTGTGTTGTTTTACCAGATACGGATTGTTTTCTAAACTTATCAGGACCATTTATTTAGGAGAGTGTTGCTATATCCTTTACGTATTAAGTTTGAGTTCAGTAGCGTTCATACTGAGACAAAATACAGAATATCTAATACAGTTCAATTTAACCCAAGATTACTTATGTAAAAAAAATTTCACGGGATTACTTACGTATCGTAAGTTTGACTACTAACAAATATTTATATTTTTTACTGTACTAAAATAATTTTGTAATTATTTTTTTAAATTGTAATTGGATCCAAGCATATTTTAGGGATATATATTATATTTTTGTAGAGTTAAACATCAAACTATTTATATATATAAAAAAAGTTTACTAATTTTTATTTAAAAATAAAAAACAAGAAACTTGAAAAAAAAAACGTATACAAATTTTTTAAACGCATGGTTATGGTAAAACTTAAGTTGTACTACTTTTTTTTAGTAAAATTCAAAAGTTTTTTCTTCTTTAAATGTTTGGTGGATTAATTAAAAAGTTACACTGTCACTTATGTATCGTCAAATTGACTACGCAGCTCAAGAAAACAAGGATGCGTACTACTTGTAACAACGAAACTGTGCAACCGACATCTGTGGTTCGAGGGGGGAAGATACTGAGATGGGAGTTAAGAAAACGCACCTACTTTGTCAGATACTGCGATTTGCCAATCGTCATTTTGACGACATAAAAGTAATCGAGGGTTTAATAAAATAAAATAATCTTTCTGTCAATACTTTACAATATGGAATGTATTTCTCTCGACGTCGCGTCGTCTTCTCACAGAACATTATGTAAACATTTTCTGAAACACACTTCGCCTTGTAGGTTATGTTACACTGACTAATGTACGCCACTTTCACAAATTGCTACAGTATTTCTTACGGCAGCCTCATGGTTTAATGGGCTATTTGTATCCGCCTAAGTGTAAATTGCTACACTTGAATAATTCACAACAAAGAGATACATCTACTGCTGCACTACATTGTATACTTGAGTTTGTAACGGTAAATTTATAATTCTTTATAAACAGAGACAGTTTTTTTTCTATTTAACTAAAACTCATCTTACATAATTTGTATAAAGTTTTACCGTCTAGGTAACATTGCCCAACTTTATCATGATTTTTCTAATTACTTAGAAGTGATTAAATATTTTTGGCCAAGTTTATCATGATTTTTCTAAATACTTAGAAGTGATTAAATATTTTTTCTTACGTTGGATAAACTTTGAAGAATTTGTCTTTGTATTTAATTTTAATTAAAAATAATCGCGAAAGAATAAGATTTTTATAGAATTCATTTTATTTTGTTTTCAGTTCTAAGTAACTTAGAGTTACATTATAGGCTATACACAGTTCTTGTAAAACTTAGTTTGTTTACTGGCATTTAACAACGTTATTATAACCTAAACGTAAATAGTATGATTTTCAACCTCACTTTTTCCTTTTTTTAAACCGAAGCTTCCCGTCAACCTCTGGAGATGCAGTATTGCACCAGTTGTATTAAAACGTTTAGAATGAATAAATAAAAAAATACAAATTTACTCAATAACTTATTCTTTATATTTAGTTAAGATTTAAATTCCCTTTTTATTTTTTAAAATGTTCTTTAATTACTGGTAATTTTACAGATGTTTGTACTATTACATTTTAAGCTTAGTATTCATACAAAAACACAAAGTTTACCCATTAATTTTCCCCCAGTTGAAATACCAACAAATTGCCTATACAATTGTATTTTTTTACTGTCGTTTTAAACTTGCTATTGTAGTCCGCATTTAAAAAGTACGCTTACAAACTCCAGGAACAATAAACTATCTAACAAAGCTTCTTCTGGCTTTTATTTAAATATACATTTTCTTTATTTTGGGAAGAATATTCCTGTGATTTAAGGAAGATATAACATGAATTACTCCTTATAAACATTAATAATATTTTTTTTGAACACAAAACATAATCATGCTCATGACTGAATTTATTTATCTGTAAAAAGGCCTTCTAAGCAATGTACGTTTGGCAAAAGTAAGTAGACTGTATGTATTTCGTTGATTTTTTGTTTGAGTCTATGACAGGGTTAATTATATGTTTAACATTGTATAATCAGACTACATTGGCAATGGTTGCTTTATTGATTTAAAGTAATTATTCTTTTAGGTTAAGACAAAATCAAATCAGTATCATCTCAGGATCGGGACATATAATCTCTTAAAATTCTTAAAATATTTAAATATACTTGCCGAACATGGTTTCACCATTAAGAGGCTGCTTCAAAGACCATGGAAAAGGTTTACATACCAACAACACCTGAACAAAACATATACACTCACATTTACACACACTTTATGTACATCAAAACATTTATTTCAATTTCCCATTCACCTAGGTTATTAAATGTATTCAAAATGTCATGCACTTTCTTCGAAATTAAAAAAAATCTTTATATGCATGTTACTTAAATATAGTTTTTTATTTTTATGTAGCTTTACTATTTTTTTATTGTAATATAATTTGACTTTCTTAGTATATAGTTATACGTTATTTATTAGTGTTAAAATGTTGCGTTAGTTTCTTATTTTATAATAGTTTTTTTTTGTCGTAGCTGTACTTTCATTTATATTTGCTCAGATTTTACTTTTTTCAGCTAGTTTTAATTACAGTTTTAATCAGATTTTTTACTTATGTGAAGTTTGTTAGCATGGCATGACCAAACCACCAGGAGAAAATAAACCAGGTATTTCGCCTTTTTTTTCCGAGCTTCCTTCTTTCCACTCTTGTTTTTCCTCTAGTTTTTCACTACGCAAGAGGTAATTAATTTCTTTTTATATAAAATACTCCATTTTAAATTAAATTCTTTGTTATTTTGTATTTTTCTAAAATTTAGAATCAAACAAAAATTATTTGCTTTATCAAATTACAAAATTAGAACCAACATACAAAACATTGTTGCATGACGAATACAAATGAATACACTCTTCAGTTGATTTATCGTAGCGACTTAAAATCAATTGCCTCTACTGGTAAAGCGACCATTTGTTTTGTATATTACTCCGTTTGTCAAATCAAAGTCGATAGCTGTCAACAACATGGACAAAGTCACAATTCCAATAAATCAACTTTCCTTATCGCATGTCTCAAGTAAATATTGTACAAATTCTTTTGAACCAATTTCTGGTTGTTAGGTAATACCTTTAAGCATTTATCATACACATATCTCTTTTCTTAAGAATAATAAAATAATACAGATTATCAATCAAATGTGTTAGTTTGTAAGACATGTTTAGTGGCAAAATACGAATTGAATTTAGAAGTAAACTATGTACTTATATTCTTCCCAATAAGAGAGGTTGTCATACAGTAACATACAGAAAAGAAAACATACCATAATATTACACTTAAATAAGAAAAAAGTCGTAACATAACAAACTAGACATGAATGCAATTTTATATTTAAAAACGGAAGCCTAGTAATAAAGTTTGAATGATAATATTTACCTTAAAATCTTATAATAGTAAAATGTTTAACTTTAACTTTGTTATGAAAACATAACTGTTTAATAAAAACTTTATATTTATTTACAGAACATGAATATATAATGATACCTTTAGTTTACATGCATGTGGCCTCTTTCGCTTAGAGTTACATTTATACAAGAAGAAAAGCTTCAGATTAAAGATTTGTTTAATATTTAGAAGATTTACTAGAGCGTTTAAAAACTGATATTGTGTCTCCTAAGGGTGTAGAGCATTGTTTCGTGACATTATTTCGGCCACTCCTTGCACTAATATTTCACTTTAATATAATATTTGGAAGGTTTACATTGCACTTTAATGTAACCTTTTCATGACTAAAATACTCTAAATCATAATTGACGCTCAGACTAGATTATTTCAAGCACAGGACCATGCTTCTGTCTTTATATGCATAGCGCTAGCGAGAGGTTTGTTTTCCTCTTTGAAATTTAGTGAAACAAAGTGAAATACAGTATGTTTATAAAATAAGGTTATTGTAACATTTTAAATTAATAAAGTTCAATTAAAAGATTTATTCTCTACAATTTGTTATAATCAAATTTCAATTTTTGATCAAGCATATAATTCCTAATTAATTTTTCAAAATAGGCTTTAACAAAACCTAGTAAACGCCGTCTGGCAACTTGTTTATAATCTCTCTATTTTTTTCAAATAGCAGTAGGCCTAGATAGCAAATATATTGTAGCACATGCCAGTAAAAGAATTGTATTAGTTGTATTAAAGTGATGATATTACTCAAACGTTGAAGTTACAAAACGTGTACACGCGACCGTAGTCTGTGCGGATAGTTTAATCCAGTTACTTAAACGCGACGCCAATCCCGAAAGGGTTAATATTGTCCTTATTGGTAGTAATGAATTGTTGATTTTCAACAACAATTTGAATCCCCTTTCTCTAATGTTTGCAGTTATCAAAAAAAAAAATTTTGTTTGTGATTAGATTTTTTTTTTTTTTTTGTTTAACGTCCTGCTGTTTTGCACTTAAGGCTAATGAATACGGGACCTACAGTTTTACGTGGAATCCGAACCACAGCCAACGATGTCTGTTAAGAAACCATTTTAGAAAATTATTGGGGGTCAATGGGAATTGAACCCGAAACTTTTCCATTGATGATTGCCATGACGATTGATAAAGCATTGACGCCTTAACAACCACGGCCACCGTGGCTCCTTTGTGATTAGAGAATTACAACAATAATTCATTTTGAACATCCTCAATGTTAATTTTACTAAGAGAGTATAAACAAAGAATAGTATTTAAGTTGAAGCAGTAGTTTTATGATGTGCCTACTAATGATGATATAATTAGTTTTTTCTTTCAACCCATTTTTCCACCCCTATCATTAACGGTAATAGCGATTAAAGGTAACATTTAAACAATTTGTAAATATGTTGCTACTAGTTTGAGTTAAAAGATATTAGAAAGTATAATCTTTAAAGGATTAAATTTCTGTTATATTAATTAAGTTATAGGGGTTTTATAATTTTTAAAATCCTTTCCCAATTTTATTTCCAAACTATATATTTTAAGTACGGGTCTGGAAGTAATATGTGGGAAATCACGATGGTTTTTAAGTCCATATTTTCTTGGGTTTGGTCCCTTTAAGTGTTCTATGATTCGTTCTGGTTCCCATGCACAGAAGTGTCATAAAACTATGTAGACATTTTAAGGAAGTTGCACTATGATTAACGACTACCATAGGTAATTTCTTCGAAGTATAAATCAAAACCTAAATACCTGAGGTATTACATATCAACAATAACTACCATAAAAATGTACTTGTTCAGTTGGGTATTAAAAATAGCACATGTTTCTCAGAAGATGAATTAAAAATAGAAATAAGTTTGGACCAATAAAAGTATTTTAGTGAGAATATGTGATCTTGTATTGTTGTAAATCCATCGGATGTTTTTTTAATGGGTTTCGATAACTTGGTTTTCTTTGATAAAAATCAAAATCTAATTTTTTTATTTTTGTGTTTCTAAACAAGAACACATATATTCACATTAACAGTTCCAACTGGTAAGTACAATTCAAGGCGTATTAAAGAAGGTGTGTGCATGCGCAGCTTCTCCCTCCACTCCAGCCTACCCGTGACGTAGACTGCTACACACAGTCGGAGATCCAGTCTAGACTCCTTCCCCATATTTACCGCCGAAACCTGTACGACGTTCAAGCTTTTTTGACGTCAAATTATGTTATTAATTATAGGCAACGTAGTGTATTATTGTAATAACATTTCTTATAATTGATAACCATTAATTACAATGCTTTTTTGTGCCGTGTTTGGCTACGGTAACTCAAACAAAAAAGACAGCTTTTTACGAGTAAGGTTTCATCGATTCCCAATAAATGTTGATCTACGAAATAAAAAGCTACACTAACCCTGATTAACATAGGCTATAATTGATTTTAATAAAAAAATTTTGTATTTCAATATTTGTAAATTTAGTCGGAAAAAATCTTAGGTTAGACCTAGAACGATGAACCAACACATGTACTGTATTTACATTCATTACCACCGTGACCAATTGAATGAAATGACTGTTTGCTCCAATATTTACATTAACAGCTGATTTCATACTTTGAAGCAATTATTTGTATTTTTAACTTTTAGTTTAGGTTTTTATTAAAGTGTAGACCTGAGCCGTGCTGGTTCTTTTAACCTTTATTATAACTGCTGATATAAAATATACGAAAAATTTTATTTAAACATTTAACATTGTTTACCATCTTAGCTTTGGGGTTATTATGAATCCTAAATAATTATTATAAAGAAAACATAAAATTATTATGTGTTAGAAGGTTCCAACGAGGTTGGCGTGCGGAGCTCGCAGGCGTTTCCCTATTTTTGTATATTTTGGATTTATAACTAAAAAAATAGTAGTCATCTTTTTATTTATTTATTTTTTATTTAATAGTTTGATGTATAACTCTTTTTACAAAAATATATAACCCTAAAATATGCTAGGATACAATTACAATTCAAACAAATAATTACAAAATTATTTTATTACAGTAAAAAAAAAAATATTTGTTAGTCAAATTTAAGATACATAAGTAACCGTGACAAAATCTTTACATAAGCAGTCTAGGGCTAATACTGAAATAAAACTCAATGTTGTATTCACCACGACTTTTTATTTATCACCTAGACTACTATTTTTAAATTATTTCATTGATAATTAGTTTATATTTATTTTTATTTATTATTTATCCTTGGGTAGGCTAACTAAAAATCACAATTTTAGATAATTTCAATTTTTGAAAGTAAATTTAGTAGGCCTAGTAAACATAACAAAACCAATAAACTGGAAAAATCACCAACTTATTGATGGTAAAAGGTTTTACCCTATAGAGCTACTTAAATTTGCCAACTCTTTAAAAATTCATATTTATAGGTTAAACAAAATTTACCTGTTCACAACAATGTGAATAATAAATAACGAAGAGAAATTAGAACTAATAACAAATTAGATTAGCGTACATTCAATCACCGCAAGAAGCGAGTAACTATGTATGGTTCTGATTACAATCTTATTTATATAGGACAGCTACAACTTTCATAAAAATAAATTATGTCAGTATTTACTACAATTTATTCTCTACATTTCTATGTCTTTGAATGCCTCCCGAAAGTAATAGTAAAAAACTTCCTCACTTAGGGTAATTTTTATGTCATTCAAACCCGTATATTAGATTTAGACTTGTTTCAAAATTATACGCCTAGGAATATTTGACCATGGGCATAGATCATTTTAATGCTCACTTTATTACCTTTCCATCGATACCAAAAACATGATTTTTAGACAACCATAAAGTATTTAATTCACAGTTTGAGCAAAAGCTTACAATTGCGCTCGGAACTACTGGTTCAGTGTGTAACACGTGACGTAGCTGCGCGAGCCGGACGAGTTTACGCTCCTCGATGCACACACCTTCTTTAATACGCCTTGAGTACAATTTACATAACTTTGCACTCACTACATAGTATTAAATATCATTGAAAAAGTGCCTGACATCTAGTTTGAAAATTACAAATAATTTTAAAAGAAAGTTAAAGCTTATAAACATATAAATAGTTCAATACCTGAAAGTACTTGCAAGATATTTTCAGAATTCTTCAAATAATTTTAAACTGATTTGTTGGGAGGTTCAGAAATTGTTTCCTAATATAAAAATAATAAAACAAAAAATGGGTGTCAAGAAACATTGACTTGACTCAGTACCCTTGTTTATTAAAATTGCATTTGCAAAATATAAGGTTAGGCCTACATTCTACAAAAATGGTAGAACACTACTTAAGTGCATAAAACAAGTACAATTTATTTGTGTACTAGACGATTTTTTATAAGTTTATTTACCTGTAATAAAAAGAGCCTGTTGATTTTCAATACTTTTGAAATATGTATTGTTTTTATTCGCTGCTGTAATACATTATTGTTATTTTTAAATTTTATCCACATTTTACTTTTGTTTGATTTTATTTCATTTAATTACTAATTTGGAAACACTTGTTACAGTTTATCGATCTTGTCAAATAATATTTTACATAAAAACATTACAAATATCAAAACTTCTAACTGTACTCAGTGTTATTAACAATAACCAATGCTATATTTTTACTAAAAACAACGTGCTGGACAACAGTTAGAAAAATGTCACTTAAGAAATAAAAATGACTATTTGAAATCCAGACATATATAATTTTTTTATGTTTTTAAAGTAGGTACACAGAATAAGCTCCTTTATTAAGCAGATTGAACATAGACATACCTACATAATAGTAGGATGTCTTGGTTTTACTAAGTCTACCAAAAGGCTTATGAATGTGCTTCCCTTTTCAGATATTGTAGGTAAGCATATCATGGTTAGTAATTACACTACCTAGTTGAAAGTTAAATATCGTTAGATAGATGAAAGTAATAATTTGTATGTCTTGGTTTTTATGTTAGATTTAGGAGCATTGAATTATCTATACTCTATCAGACAATAATTACCTTACTGTTTTTGACCTAAACAAATCTAATTAGTCTACGAATAATCTAACAAGGGATTAATATAATAGTAGTATTTTCTGTTTCATAAAGGAAACGGATATCAAAATTTGTTGTTTTAACATAGTTGTTGGATATAGCATATTTGTTTTAACAAGTCAGATATTACAAAGTATTATTACAGCTGTGATAAGCTGATTATAAAATGACTATGTTTCAGTTAATTTTTTTACATTTCTATTTTATTATTGGTAATAATTATTTAAAATGTCTTTTCTATTTAAAACTTTACGTTATGATCAAAATTTATTTTACTTGAAGAGTTTAGTACTACTTCGATCAATGTATTGCAAACAACTTTGCAGGAGTAGTTAATGTTATGTACACACAGATACTCACTGGCACGCACGTACAGACTAGCTGGAGCTTAAATTAAAAACAACGTAAGCTTGTTTATACCAGCGTTATCGGAGTAAACACAGAAACCTGTTTAGTTATATATTAAAGATGTTAGGTAAATTGTGTGATAAATATTCAACAAGTCTTGATGGAAAAGTTGAGAGAAGGATCATGTTTTTAAAATTACATTAAGTTATGATTAGGGTTATAATAAATATCTTTAATGTTGATTTAATTTTGTTAAAGGTAATGTAAGAAGTAATGTAATTCATTTGATAGGCTAATCACAAATTCCTTGCATATTAAAACACGTACTATAATAAAATTTGTTTAAAAATTCAAGAGTGTATTTAAGTTTCAGTTGTTGTTTTCGGTATATTTAAAATTCGTTCCATTACATTGAATAATATGGTATTTGCTGTTTACATTAACTCGTTCAGTAAGAAAATTAAACATTAAACATATTGTGTTCTGGAACATCGTTTAGCTCTTGAGTTGGCACCTCTGACACAATATGACAAAGAGGAATATTGTAGATTTAAAACACAAACTCATACGATTATTAGTTACAAGCTTTTTTTTTTAATGACTGATATTTTGTAAAACAAAATAGCTGGTATTTAGAACAGCAAGCTTTTACGGAAATTAAAACATTTTAATGTTTCTCTATCACGGTCTTTAAAATAATTTTCCTCATTTGCTAATATTATTTTTACTGTACCGGTTGTGCATAATTTATTAATGTTTGTTTAGTTACAAAATTACTCGGTCTTCTTTAAAAGAGCAGCGCCACGCTAAACCAATTTTTATATAGAGTGTTGGTCCTTTTTTAAATCTATATAAGTTAATAGCATCAGTTAAATTATTTTATATAACAGAAATGCAAGCATTTAAAAAAAATAGTTTGAAGTTCTAACTGATAGTCTTTAATCGAAATATGAATACCTGCAGTTAACATTCATGTCGGTCCTTTTCTAAAAAAAGACCCCATTTACTTATGTATGCGTTTTATTAATGAAGTATTAATTAATAGTACATAAATTTATTTACATTTCCTTTTTTATCAGAAGCTTTATTTATTTATTTGGGTTAATTTTGACCAGACCTAAATTATTGTAGGCCTACACTTACGCGAGAAAACCTTTACCTCTACAAAAAATGTATCCAAGTACGAAAACTAGTAATAAATCAAAGTACATTGTTGCTATATGCGATAAAACAATACGAAGCAAACTTTCAACGATCATAATTAATTATTTAGAGTCAGTAAAATCTAATGAAAGATTTTAATGATGACCATTATCAGGTGTTGTAAAACAAGCAGGGGGATGGTCTTGTTCTATTCTATTTTCAAGTTCGTTTGCATTAATTTATTTTAAATGTGTACACTTATAAAACCATCCTTCTCCCCTGTAGTTGTAATTTCCCCCTCATCAGTTTCATTTATGATGAACGGAGTTTAATGAAATGCAAAAGGGAATATGATGTTCAATAGATCTATGTTTTGATGGAATAAACATCTGTTAGCGTTAAGTGTTGCAACTTGGGAAGTAATGCTGAAGTTAGTTTGACTAAGAAACACTCTAAGCAAATTTAAATTCAGTTTATGGACACAAACTATCTCTTGTAGAGTGGCTTACGACCATCATTAAACGTTTATTAGTACTGTACGTTTGTATTATCAACCAGAGGAACCTCTTATGGAATTGGTACTTCAAACCCCTACTTATATACTAATGATTAATGATTTCTTTCTAATAAAATTTTAGGATTTATAACCTGAAAGATAAGATTGTAAATAATACTAATTCATTGTCTAGTTCAAACTATACAATTTTACGATTTGTTAGGAGTTACAATGAAGGTCAAAAATATCCACCATGGTTTCGGAAAACTAATAAACATATTATACCTAACTTAAAATTTAGTAATGCAAATTGCTTCTAAGTATAAAATCAGATGTCAAAAACATTAATCTTGACAGATAAACTCCATGTATACATTAAGTTTTTTCAAGGATAATATCTTTGAAAAAATGCTTGAATATCAACAGCCTAGGCCTATAATAATTATGGGAAAAAATAAGTTTTCAACTGATTATAACCCCAAGTGTAAGTTATAACTTTTAAAATGTTTGCCGGTTCTAATTGTATTATTTTATTATTATTCTTAGATGTAATAAAAAGTGGAGTATAAAATAGAAAATTCAGAAATCTTTCTCACAATGTTGTCAAGGTGTAACGTAGGAATTTTGTATATTATAGAAAAGACATCCAATTCTCCATCTTATAGCTTGGAACCTATTAGAAATATTAATTTAAGAAAAATTTAAATGCAAATTATAAGTCCAAGAAAAGTGTGACATATTCATTTCATACTAAAAATAGTTTTAAATCGGTACAGTTTTAGAAAAATAAATTACATAAATTGAAGAAATTCAATTCAAAGCTGTCTAAGTGCCAAAAGTAAAATTTAGGAGAAATAAAAGAAAACAATGCATTTTGGTCAAAAACATTTTTTTAATAAATAAGTAATATTTAAATCATTAATACAATAATAATAACTTTAATAACACTTATAATAGATATCGCAAAATAAATCTATGTCTGTGATTTTGTTAAATAGATCTAAGTCCGATGCACAGTCCTCTCAAATTGATCTATGACCATGACTGTCTACTGACACAGTCTGAATGCGCTGCCACTGCCTGCCTGGCACAAGAGATAATTTTTAAGTTCACTGCCCGCTGGACATACAGGTCCGCATTCTGTGGGTGACTGAAGTAACTGCAACGATAAAGTTGGAACATAGATACTTTGGAAAAGCATTGTCGCTGGAACATAGATCGCTTTGAAATAAAAAACGATTTTTTTGCTCTTAGATCGCTTTGAAATGAATGTTTAAAATTTGTTGCAAGTTAAATGATTATTTGACTTAATATATTTACTAAGGCAGACCCACAAGTGCTTTGCACGCCAAACTCAGTGTACACACAGATATTTGTAATTTCTTTTTAATTAAGGTTTAAATAGTTTTAATGTTGTTAAATAGTATTAAATGTTTATATCAAATTGTAAATTGTATGCTATGAAAGGAGTATGACGTGCTCAAGAAAGATATTGCCTACAAATTATAAATACAAATACCGTTTTCTAATGACATTTTTTTAAATTTCCGTATTTTTTTACCCTCTTCAAATTATCTCCTTTAAATTTAAATATAATACCTAGGCAATAAGGGCACTGTTTTCCCGTGATTTTTCTTACCAGTTTAAGTTAGATAAATGAATGCATTACTAATTATACCAAATCTGAGTCCTATCTTTGAACAATTTTATTCTGAGCAAGTTAACTTAGACGTGTCTTGAACACCGTGTTTCAGCGAAAAAATACACTCACGCAATAAATCATGTATTTTAATATATATTAAAGCAATTTGCGTGAAGAGGGCATATTTTCAGAGTTCCCTTGAAATTGGTTTCGATCAGTTAATATTCTAGTCACGTTATGCCCATTCACATTGGTGTTGTGGAGGAGAGGGGTGGTGAATAAGTGGTGATATATAGCGTGGTCTATTTTCAAAGAAAATTTGTAAGTTATAGGCTACTGATAAATGAGATTATACGTTACTGCAGTAGGAAAATCTATTTTTTTGCTGACTCGTATCGGATGAACTTTAAAACCTTAGTAAAGAATGATTTTATTTATCCTCAGTACACACATTTTATTTTGTACGTTTTCACTTTCATAATTTGAAAAAATGTTCTTCGCAACTTTTGCACAAATTTTAATTTGAAATATTGCGGTGGATTTTAAACCTGCAAGAATCAGTAAAAATAAAATACATAGCAGCCTTACAAGAATTTTCAGAACCCAAAACAAATATTTTTAGGATTCATTTTTAAATAAAGAAAATTCACAACTCATAATACAATTTCTGAAAATCATTAGTCTTTATACAAGGCCATATTTTTTTATTTATTTGTCAGTTTTTATGACTTATATGAATTAATGTATTAAGTTGAAATTTTCAATAAAGTTTTACAGCATAAAGTCCAAATTACAAAAACGATATTTTGCCCCAACTACTCAATTCAAAATGGTGGTAGTTTAATATCTTGAATACTATTAACTTTGCTACACAAAATTTACAATGTACCAAAGTGTCCGTTTTCATGTCAAAACAAATAGTTTTTATTTTTCTTCAATAAGCCAAAGAATAACTGACTTATAGAGGAAACAGATTTTTTCTTCTAAAATATTAAAATTATTCAAGAATTAAATTTATTTATTTTTAATCACTTGGTTATTCTCAGACTTAAGAAAAAAAGTTAAACCATATTATTTGTCAATACTAATATATATTTTTTTGTTTGAGTGTGTGTATCTTTTTTGTTGTAAAGTTTATTGTTCTTGAGATATTCGACATCAAGAATTTGAACACCATTTTGAGGTAGTGTTTTTTTAAGATTATCCCTAATTCTATGAAATTCCAAGCAATAAGTTAGTTAGTAGATTTTTGAGATAAAATGATCAAGCTAAATCACAAAATAATAGATATTGTAATAATGTTATTGTGTATTGTCTTTGGTAAAGAAGCAGTACCTAAAAATATTAGGTTGAGTTATGAAACTCGCTGTATACCCATCATTGAATTATATGCTTACGTAAATAATTGATTTAATCTGACACATCTTCGGAATTGTATCAGACACTCTAATGGTTTTGCGGTAACCTAGCTTTTTTGAAATTGCCAGTAAATTTTACTTTTATTATTCACTTTAAGTAGGTTAAGGTTTTATAAGATATAATTTATAATGCAAATGTAATACTAAACGTTTGACAATCTTGATTACATTCTACAAGAGATAGTTTGTGTAAATACACTGACTTGCTTAGAGTGTTTCTTAGTTAAACTAACTTTACAATTGTTTCCCCAGATACAATACTTAATGCTAATAGAGATTAGTTTCTATTAAACATGATTCTCAGGGAAACTGTAGATTTCTTTAAAGTGTGACCATTAACCACAGTAAAACTGATCTGGGTGAAATTATAGATCCAGAAGAGAAATACAAGTCAGTAATTGTGCTACTTGAAAATAAATAATTAATTAAACTTAGAAATAAAACCGAAGAAGACTGTTTCTTCTGTTCTCACAACCCCTGATGACAGTAACCAAACATTTTTTTTCTCTTAACAACTCTCACTCAAATTATTATAATTGGCTTCGTATGATATATGGAGGGTTTAGTTCAATAGTGAACCAATTTCAATGTTTTGTCATTACTAAGTAACAGTGCAGAAGCATATATAAACATATTACAATTTTAGTGTAAAAGTGAACCAAGTATTAGGTCGCCATTTTGTTGTTAAGTATTGAATTGAAAAAATCTCTTTTTTTCACTGTTTTAATTCACAAGTTCTGTCTCAATTTTATCGTTGCCGTTTCTTTAACTTAGACATTTCTTCTTCTAATTCATCTACATTTTATTACTAATAATTATGATTACACTATATGTACATGTCATTGTGACAATTAACCAGGATAACAGTTTAGAGGTATCGGAATAAACAGCTGAATATTGTACCATCACTGAAAAGTGTTTTAAATAGACAAATAACATTTTACTATAGAATATGATTTAGGGAAACCATCTAAAGTTTGACATGTGAATCCGCCACGCGAAATGTTTCCTATACAAGACAGTAAGAAATACCTAATTTACTAAAGTTATATAAATAAAACATGGTTGCCCTAAATTAAGTTATAAGGTTGTTATAATTCAAGCTGGAAACAGAACTACATCGGGGGCGGGGGGACATCAATTTGTCTTATTCAAAACACTAAACTTAAAATAATATTACTAAATATCCCAATGTTTCATTACAAGTTTAATCTAAGTTTTTTATGTTGATAAATAACTCATACTCAGCAAGTTCAAAGTACTTTTCTTACCATTTTAAAATATATATGTCAATAATTTTACTAAACTTATAATATTGATTTGCTCTTTATAGAATTTATAATTATCGATTTAAGATTATAAAACAATATTTATTTTTCGGATATTTTAGTTATAATTATTAAATAAAGTTATAATTATTTCCCTACCATTTCGACACAAATGTATAAAACAGACAGTAAGTGCACAGTCTTCACGCAATTAATTTTACTTTCAAATACTGTATATACAGAGTGGAACAAAGTTAGTGTTAAAAACTTCGGGAATTGGTTCTAACAATGGTCTAAATTAAAAATAAGCTATTATATCCAATCATGCGCTTTAAAATGGCAGCTGTTTGAAAATGTCAGACCTAAATTACTCAAAAACCGTACATTTTAACAAAAAATGTCAGGGTACCTTTTTTGTAGCTCTTTTAATTCCCAATCAGACGATTTAACTTTCAAAACAATCGGATGAAGAATAATAGTTAAGTTAAATATAATGGCAGCAAATGCACATACAATATTGCAATATTTACTGTGTTGTTATAGGATGCTAGGTTGAATAAACCAATTATTACACATAACTTAGCTTTATCCTTCATTCGATTGTTTTAATAGTTACACCAACCGATAGGGAATCAAAAGGGCTACAAAAAAGTGCCTTGACATTTCTTGTTAAAATTTACGGGTTTTGAGTAATTTAGGTTTGAAATATTCAAACAGCCGCCATTTAAAAATGCATGATTGGATATAATCGCTTTTTTAAATTTAGACCATTGTTAGGTTAAACTTCATGCCAAGTTTGAACTCAATCGGTTAAACCGTTCTCTAGATATTAATTATTTAGTAAAAGAAACAAAATGGCGGATATTTGGAAAATTAAGCGTTTTTCGGAAAAAATATTATTCTTGATTTTCTATTTATTTTGACCCATAGAACCATTTGCCAAAGTTTTTAACAATAACTTTGTTCCACCCTGTATAACTAAGTGAACCCTGCGCAGTCGTCAATCCCCTTGCTGCCTCCGCAAAAATATTCTATAATTTCTTTTTAATAACGATGAAGGGTTAATCCTGATTTTAAAGATAAGATGATAGAAACTATCAAATTAATAAGTTTACGATATAACAGGTGATATAAAAGTAAAAAAAACATTCACAATTAATCTAATAATAAAAATGTAATTTATAAATATGAAATAAATTATTGTAAATGGAGTTTATACTGTTTATAATGATTATTCGTATCTGTAAGTCAAACTATAGCCGAGTTATAAATAAAACTTGAAAGTACTTCTCATGGTACTTGTCTAAAACACTTAAGATAAGACGAGAACCAAAATACGTCTTTGTTTCCGTTTTTGGAAAGTGTTAGTTTCTTGTTAGTTAGTTTTTTAATGTATTTGTTGTTAAAACAGACAACTTCTTGTCTTTTAAGTTTCGCTAAAGTTTATGGTTTGAAGATATTTCACAGTAAACAATGTCAACGGTCACTTTGAATAATGTGGTTGGAAAAATTTATTAATTTGTATAGTTTGGGATTTACGCTATACAAATGTGTTTAGTTATTTTAACTTGGTATTTCCATTAATTTTTTTAGATAAAAACTGACTGCAGAAAAACAAAATGTCGTCATTATAAAATAGATGGACTTTTGGAGATTGTATTATTTATATCGAGAAATGACTCGGACTAAGAAACATACTTGAATTAAAAGACAGAACGTTCTGAAAATCTCTGTACATGAGTTAGAACGTTTTCAGATGTACATATTCAGTACTGAAAAAAATGGAAACTTATTTAAAAATATAATATGAACATGCTTGGAGTTTCCATTAAATGTTTTTTATAACTTCTGTGTTAATCTAATAAAAAAAACGGTGTTTACAACTAATTTAGTAACCATGTTTAACCATGATTTAATTTTTATTAATCCAAAAATCCCAATCTTATTTTAGTACGTGTTCCACATTAACTTGGCAAGTTTAAATTTCTCTTAAAAAAATGTACCTTTAAATGATTACTATTCTTTTAAAATATTAAAATAAAACTCTTTATAAGGGATTGAAAGATTAGACATATTATGGAGGTTCCGAAAATTGGTTTTGAATAAATTAAGCCTTATATTACTAAAACCCACTCATTATTCTATTATAGAGAAAGCTGAACAACCCTGATTTTATCATCCAATTAACTTGTTAATCCTTGTTACAGATATAATCTTCTTTACCTGAAAGTAAAGACTCTATTCATTATTTTAGTTGTGTTATTGATTTTATTTATAACACGGTTTAGGCACTTCAATAATTTTTTCTGTAATATAAGTTTGTAATATGTCTTGCACTGATAACAAAGGGTTTTGAACCCAATCAATCTAAGGATGTGTGAGATTGAAAATAAGATAGAATGCATGTGGTATGAGAGCTTATTTTTTTTCAATGAAATACAGATGAAGAAAAAATATGGTACTTTCGAGTTACAAAATATTATTTTATGATAAATTTCGTCCTCCATCTTTGATACGCCGTATTGAACATAACTCTTGAAAGTTAAAGTAGAAGATGGATTATATTAATAACAATAAGGGAACATAAAGAGGATACAACAAACTGACAAACAAGCTTTCATGATACAAACTAAAATCTCTAAATATACCTTTATATCGTTTTAAAGTTGTTTGGTGAGTTTCATGACTTTATTCTAAAACTTTTTGAAACTGCGGATATTTTTTTGTTTTATTTAAGAAAATTGACAAAATGTATAATATCCAAAAACCTAAATAAATTAAATTTTTATAATGCAATAAATCTTATTTATTTTAACTCTAATAATGTTAATACATTTTCTGAATAATGGCACATTGTTTAGTGGAAGAACGCAAATTTTCCTAGTACCAACCTAGAAACAATGTACACAACCATTTCATTTCTAAGATTTTACAAATGCCATTTTGGGTTATGTGATACTTTTGACCAAAAATGATTAATCAGTAAAAATACGTTAGTAAAAAAAAATAACTTAAAATCATCCAATAATAAATAATAGTAAAATTTTTAATATTTTAAAATATAAAAAAAACTATTTTGTGCGAAAAAAACACGACAAAAATAATAGATTTACTGCTGATTAATTTCGATCTTTGGACAATTTTGCTTGAGTTGGTACAGAATTAATTGAAAAAGGTAAATAAATAAATCAAATCCTTCTAATTTTCGCCCCTTTTATATTTTGGTGGTAAAATAAATATATATTTTTATATTAAATTTACTGTTCTTTTAATGTTATTGTTTTTCAAAACAGCAACAGAAAACGAGTTATTCGTCATACAAGAAATATTCTATACTCTTTATGGAGGGGGGGGGGGAGGGTTAGTACTTTTTAATCTTCAGGCTAAAAACTGCCACTTAAGAAGAAAAAAAAATCTTGTTAGTGTATTTTTGAAGAGATGACACTATAATGTCTACACTATACAATTAGTTTCCCTTAAAATGTATTCAGCAGAATATATCCCTCCTTTTCTATGTAAAGGGCGGTTCTGAAGGGAAGGTAATATATATCCTGCATCTTCCAAACCATCTCACATACCTTTAAGTTACTTGGCCGCATAGTTTACTGTTAGGAAATTATATGTATTTAGTTAAATTACTGAAAATAACTTTACAACTTAATTCCAAAAGGACCTACGCCTAGAGTCCTGATGCATAAATCGATGAATACAATAAGAAAACATATAAATATTTACAATAAAATTGTTTGCATTAAGAGTTCTTTTTCGGTCTGATAACACGATAAAACTACCAACCATTCTAGGCCCTAATTATAATTATATCTGTTGGGTCCTACATAATGAATTTGAATACAATCATAACGTTTTATTACAATTATGTAAGTTTACACGGTTTCGTTATCACTCTATCTTTTAGAACTAATATAGTAGTCCAAGTTGGATGGGTTCAATACGCGACGACGGCAGGCGATGATAACCACCTAGGTTTTTCGCCTAAAAACAAAAAACTAAATAATAATAATAAATCAATACGCGACGACTCTAAAAATGTTTTGCTTGGGTTGAGGATGTGTTAGACATGGTCGTGGTCCAATTTAACAGCTGTTATATTCAAGACCATATGCAGTCGTTTTCAGTTGAAACCTCCAACAAGGGTTGCTTACTGTAAATTCACATGCCCCATAAGGCGATTTCCCCTTTTTTATTAGTCTAAAAAAACAAAATACTTTAATATACATTTTCTAGCTAGCTTATTCGACTCAATCTGCTCATCTGCTTTTATACGATGAAAGTGTACACTTAAACAAAGTATAACAATGTTTTAGTAATCGATATTATCAAAATTGTCGCTAATCAAAGTACAATAATGATTTGGGAAAGGGGGTGGTTGAGAGGGTAAATGCGTTAGTCCAGTCTGTTTCAGTTAAAACATTGCTGTACCTACACTATACGATGCACTTTCTGCATTTATTGGCGTAGCTGGCTTAAAGTACCGTACACTGGGGGTTAATAACAACAAGTATACAGCAACTTATCTCAGTTTTTGGGTCTTGCCTTCTTCTTTGAACCTGTATCACGTTGTTTTTATTATTTCCTGTAAAAAAAGATATAAAATTTTACTGTTTCTATTTACCCCGTGGTGAATAGGAAGAGTCTTTGTTTTTGTTCTTTGTTTTAAATTACACATCCTCTAGGTGAATAGAGACACTCAATTATACTAATAGGTGAAACAAATTGATGTTAGTAACAATCTTTCTGGGGGAGAGGAGGGTTTTAAAAGCGTTAAAGAGAAAACATTAATACAAAGAGAAATAAAAATAGAATAATAACTACACACTGGAATGCGTACAGCAATAATTTCTCATATTATTCTGAGTAAACGCAGACCTACGTTTTTAAGAGTTGTGAGTAAGTAATAGTGTCTACATAATCAAGATCCTATACAAGTTTGTAGACTTTGAATAAGAACAACATTATACTCTGTACAGTGTACAATATAACAAGTATAGTAATGCATGTGTTATATGTTTTATAAATAAACACGTTCCCTTATAGGCTGTAACTTGTGATTGTCTCTTTTATGGAATTCCAATATTTAGGCTTGGTGTGTGCTTTGCGTGAAGCGTGATTGGAATGGATAACAAGCACATCGTCGAGACCCTTAGCTTAGAGTCTTAGAATGATGTAACAATACACTGTGTTGATATAATAAGTTAAGAACTTACTGTATACACAATTTATATATTGTTATTATTGGGTCGTGAGCTGTAATTGAGAAACAAAGCACAAACAATTGTCATTTTATGTGTTTAAAAAGTTGTGCATTTTTCTATTGACTTATATAAATTGCCTTATTTTCTTATTTGTAGTCATGTTTACTAATATTGCTCAACTAAATAACGCTCAATTATGTTGACTTGCCTGTTCAAATGGCACATACAAAAGTAAAATCATTTTAACGGAAGCTATTGTAAAAACTTCGGAGATATTACACAAATTTAAAATACAAAATATGTTCAGCTATAGAAGTCCTTCTATTTTATATCTAATAATAGCATTGTTTCTTTTTACATTTTAGATAAGGGTTTTAATTTCTCCCGAATCCTATCTTTTTGGAATTCTTGGAATGATTGTTCAAAGTTTCCAAATTGCTTGCGCTTCTTTCATCAGCTATCAATTTGTTGTTGTTATATTAAATAATTATGTATCTTTAGAATTGCTAAACCAATAGAGTTGTAATGTTGCAGATAATAATCCATACACAGATCTAGTTTGAACATAATGAAATAGTCGATGCATGTCAATGATACAGGCTGCCTCTCAAAGCAATGCATGCACACCAATTAATGCGGTTTTACTGTTACTATTTTGACAATTAAACTGTTTGAGAAAATTAACTGTGAAATTTAAATTGTATAAATGACTGGAAACTAACTGGGTTTAAAAAAACCCATAATATTATTTCGATAAATTTATGGTTTTTGAATTCTTCTCATTTAAATGACAGTCATAAACAATATGAATATGTTATATGTTGATTATTTTTTTTCAAAGCGCTCATAAGCCATGCTATTCATACAACATTCTCAGCGGTACAAGCCAACTAAAAAACATCAACACCCTTGCAATGCTCGATTCCTTGTAGTTGTAGTAGCATGTATATTCTCCCGTAAGATCTGTACTGCACGGTGAACGTGGAATCGAGTGTAGGTGTTTACATTGATTAGTGCAGAGCACAAGGTTAACTCAATAGGTTAAGCCGCTTTAGAAATGTAAATTCTTTATATAAAAAAAATTATAATAATAATAATTACGGGTTGCTGATAAAACAATAATTTTGGAACTTATGTTTACAGTAACTTTTTTCAACTCTTGTAAACACAACCTGAATTATTTTCACAAAAGAGTAAGGAGAAAATTAATCCATTTTAACAAAAGAGGCAAGTCTTGACTGAATAGATATTTGACTGGATATTATGTTACTCATAAGGATAAATCATAAGGTTTATTTATAGCTGCAGATGGAAGATTGCACTTTGTTTGCCATTCTCTTTCAAAATCATTAGAGCTTTCAGTCACATAAATATATCACGTTGTATCTCATGACTTCCTTTATTTACAGATCTGCACTTAGGTGTTCATCTCGAAATTAATCAAAGCTTAATATTATTACAAATTAACTAAATGCTCATGGTTTAACTAATTTTTGTTGTTAGATCATTGTCAAAAAACTTCTTTCTTAGAACCTAACTCTCAAGAAAACACATACATATTAAGCATAAAGTGTAAAACTTAATGAATTCCTGCCTTTAAACAATGAAAGAAACACGTTTGACTGATTATTTTTTTTAAAATGTAAATTTTTGATAACTTAGTGGTTTTGAAGTGTTGATAACATTAACAATTTGCCCAATAAGTCGGCTAAGTTTGAAATTTTTTATAGAAACGTGAAATAATAGATTCTTGATGGATAGAGAAGAAACAACGAATTCCAGTTACTTAAATTGACATGTTTTATCAAGAGTCAAAATAAAAAATACTAATTATTAAAAAAATAAACTAATGGGTTTAATTTTGAGTTTCTTTACGATAATGTTAAAAACTGCTAATTTTACTAAGTGTATAGTTTTAAGGTGTGACTTGATTCAAAATATAATTTCAAGCCCTTTTTTAATAATGGTTATAGTTGCATTTTTGAGTAGCCAGAGCCTTTTAAATCTATAACAATCCAAATTTATAATCTAATTTGCATAAAAACGTTTGGGATTGAAAAAAAAATCTTCACATTATGGGTAAAACAAATCAACTTAATATAAAATAGTTGGTTTCAATAAAACATTTTAAAGTTAGCTAAATTTTAAATTATAAACTTTCGTTTAAAACAAGAGATCGAAGTTTTTTATATTTTTTAGAATTTTATAATTCCAGTTACTTATACGCTTTTTAACCACTCGTTATACAACGTTTTTTGATTTGAAATTGAAAAAGTTGATTAATGAATAACATAATTACATTTGTTTGCAATTTTAGCGGTTAGTCATGGAATTGGCAGTTTCTTAGCGAGTACTTAACAAAAGAAATGTTAGGCCTACAAACAACTTTTACTTTCTTACTATACTATAGTACAGTATAGAAAAATTATAGTGATTCCCAAAAAATGGTTGTTGAGATTTTTGTGGAAATATCCGTTTTGGGACCCCCTGAGTGCAAAAAAGTGGTATTTACAAAATGTCTGTCTGTATGTCTGTATGTATGAATGTCTGTCTGTATGCCTGTATGTATACAAAGCTAGAGAGAAAATTATTCGTTCGATTTCGACAAAATTTACACTAAATATGCCAATTAGGCCTGTATAGATGCACGAAAAATTGTTTTGAAAAATTTTGAAAAAACAACCCCCAAAAAGTAAGTTATTATTTTTTTTATAACAAATGGCTCTAACGATTTTGATAAAATTTGGCTTCTTTGTAGCCCTTAATGTATCCTAACATATGCTAAAAACGTCATCTTTATAAAAATTCTTGCTTAGCTAGTAATGATAATAACTGATTCCCGGTTTTTTTTTTGCCAAAAAGGGGGTTGTTTTTTCAAAAAATTTCAAAACCTTTTTTGTGCATCTATACAAGACTAACTGACATGTTTGGCGCAAATTTATTCGAAATCGATGGAATAGTTTTATCTCTAGTTAATAGTAATAATATTATTTATTAGTCACTCTCATTCTTTAATATAGCCTCCTAATTTAATACAATAAAGAAGTCACAGTGAATCTGTTTAATAATTTAAATATGTTTGTGAGAAAGTATGTGCCATTATCTGGTACCGTTTATTTATTATAATATCAATTTGACAAAACCTATATTCCCCAAAAGTTAGTTTTAGAAGTTATGATATTTCTTTATAAAAATGTCGGGGACAATTTAATACATTTTCCAGTGCATTCAAAAAAATACTACATCCACAAAAACAAAAACTTTGATCTGCATGCCGAAACGAAAAAAATTAATAGCATCGGTCAAAATTGGTTAACATGCACCGATTATACAGTAGACAGCTTTTAACGTGTTCTGTCTATTTTTACTGAACTATATAATATTATAGAATACCTAAATTTGCATTTAGATGTGTATTACGTATAACGAACAAATTGTGTCGAAATTCAACTATTTTTAATTCTTAAAAATGATTAGTTTAGTAATAATTTAAATAAATGTTCACTAAACTGTTTATTAACTTAAATTTGAATAATCTGTTGTATTTAAACTCACTTTGCCTTTATGTAGATAGGAAGAGGTAGATATGACCCTAAATTATCTAACAATTAACGTTCAGAGCATTGAGGTGTTATTTTCTCTTCGATTTCTCTTTATTATTAAATTTAGAGGGAAGTTTCACAAAACGTATATCTTGCATAGTGGAATTATATCCACCATACTTTTCACCTAGGCCTGTTTATACCAGGACATTTTTTCCAGAGAACATTAAATTCCAATTTTCAGTGACGCCCTACTCTAAGAAAGGAGACTTGGTTATTAAATTTGGTTAAGGTTAAACACAATTTATACTGTATTTTTCTAAAACCAACTTCTCCATTAAAAATTTTTATTACACCATTATAAGCTAGCGGAATAAATTATTGTTTTCAGGAGAAAATATATATAGTTTTATATCGCCTGAACAACTCTGTAAAACCTTTATACATATGAAAAATTATAGCATATTACTAAAACAGTAAAATAATTAAACTAAAAAAGTTACTTAAATAACAAAAAATCTACAATGTATAATGTAAACATTCTAAATTTTGTATTAAAAACTATAAAAAAACTTCAAAATAAAAAAAATAAACAAGACAGAGTAAAAAATGCACGCACAAAAACACAAAATTAATTTATTTTTATTTAATTGTATTTATTGTTATTAGTTTTTACATTATTGTATAAACAAACGAAAAATGTATACTTATACATAAAAAATGTAAAAAAATAGTAAAAAATTTATACTCTCATTTCGTTGGTATTTTGCATGTTTGAGATTCTAATTGTTTCTTTGAGTGTTGTTTGAGAATGGTTTGGCGTCAAAACCCTTTAAATAGGCGCAGCTAGTCTATCTAATCTGGTAAATTGATGTGTAATAAAGCAGGCCGTTCATTATAAGGAACAGCAACTGACTCAAAGTGAATTCGTGTTTTTCCACACATTACATAGACTTATTGCAGTAAAACACTACAGTATAACAAATTCAATCTTGTACTAGGCTATTATGTCGTATATTTTGTCTTTTTAGTTTAGTTTTATTTTCAATTTGTTTGAATTAGTATAAAACGTGGCACCTTTTTCTATTAATATACCTTTTGCTTTCATAGAAATCGATGTACCATGAGGGCCATATGTTTATGGATTCAGTTTTGGGTGACGGTTTCACACGTCGATTTTGCTAGGGTTACGCAAGGCTTAATCATTTTCTATGATATAAAACTTGTATAAGTAAACAATAGCTTTTATCTGATAATGGTTTATAATAAAATGATGTCTAAATCGTAAACGAAAACATAAATGTTGTGTACAGATTTGTATTCTGTGTAATAGAAAATGTGACTAAAAATTACTAAAAATGGTAATATGAGAAAATATTACCAAAAATATTGGCTACAGCATCATATGTCTTGAATGAAAGCTAATGTATTAGGATAGAAAATATCGGTTTCAGCAGAAAATAAAATAAAATGCATTGACAACACGCTCTTATGTAAAAAGTAATGTTGCATAGTAGGCCTACTTATTTCGAAATAATCTTGTAAGTCCAGTTGTTGTTAATAGTTAATTTAATTATTGCAGTAAATACAACGGTATTTTTTACACAATTTATAATTAATTTCCCCAAAATACCAAGAATGCATGCGAGGGAAAGATGTGAGCGTTGTAAATACGAAGCCTTTACTTTTCTCTCCCCTTGGAATGGGGTGCATGCAATGTACGAGCGAAGTTTTCAGTAACGAAATGTCTAATTAGAAAATGTTCCAACACAGCCTCTCACCTGGCAATAGTAATAACAAACAACTTCGTATTTATTCTTCTCCCATTAGACAAAATACATTATCGTTTGGCAAACGTCAATATATTACAGAAAAATAAAGTATATAGATAATAACAGAATATTTTTGACGAATAAGAAAGCATTAATAAAAATACAACCTTATTCAAATATTATTCTTCATACATTAATTAAAATTAATACTTTGATATTTAACTCTAGACAGAGTTTACATTAAATACTGTTTTATCTACTCCTTGTGTTATATAATAACAATACATTTCAGTCACCAATAATAGTGTTAATCTTTACAATAGTAAGATTAAAGTTTCCTTCAATTATCTGGTGGAAAGCTTTAAACTGTTTAATCACTCAAGTATAACTCTGCTATAAGTAATCTGAGTTTACACAGAGAACAACTTCAGCCACCATATTAAACAAACATGATACTTATTTCCCCTACGTTATGCCAGTTAAGTCTGAGGATCAGCAAAATAAATCAGGAGGTAATTGGAATATTTAAATGATATAAAAGACCATATCGCTAACTGTGCATGCGAACCTACAGTTGAAGCAACGATTTCTCACGGGCGATAATTCGCAGGAAAACTTATTTTTTGAGAAGATCGTATGAGCTACACAGTTTGAGTTAAATATTTCTACGATAACACCGTTTATAAGATGTTTGCGAAGCACTGTTTGTTTTGTATGATGTTTCTTTAGCACAAGTTGGATTGATGTGAACATTTAATTTGAAATTATAATTTGACTTCTTCCTAGGTTTAGTTTTTTTTTTTTTACTTTGACTGGGTTATATAATGGTTGTTTAGTGCCAGATAAAACCACGTTTTAACACATTTACAGTACAAACACAATTTATAACTATGTGAGTACTTTAATGATAGTTTTCTTTAAAGTTAATACATAAGTTAAAATAATTATGAGAATAATTAATTCACAAAATTCTAATCAAATTTAAGTTTAGTTGTGAAGGTATTAATAAAACTATTTAAAAGAAAAATCTTAAATTCGACACTTTCTGTTACCCTCGACGCTCTATGGATAGAAAACAAGAAAAGTGTTTAGAAAAAGAAAGAAAGTCATTTATAACTTCGAAGGCATACACGGTGAAACTTAAAATTGTAATAAATACAATGAACGTTAGTAAACGAAAAGTATGGAGAAGTGAAAAAAGTAAGTCTGTTACAACATAGTAAACCTTTTTAAATATTTGTTTGCTTTCGTAGTTGAGTTTCATGAATCATTTATTTTTGACAGTTCTGTTTGTTTTATCTATATTTTTTATAGATTAAACCTTAATTAAATGCCATTATAGTTATAACCCTGCTTTCACAATTCATAATAAGAAAGTATTTTAATTGTTTATTTTAGTCGCGTTCTTTTCTTTTTAGTGAATTAATAATTAGTATTATAATTTGATTGTTCAATAAAACATGCATTTTGCTGCTAATATTGATTCGTCTACGATTTCATGAAAAATATAAAATTTTTTAACTCTGTAGTCGCTTATCTTTGATATTTAGACCTATGATTTTTTGTATGTCTTTTATTTTACATACGGTAATATAGCTTTGTTCTTGTGTCGGCGTACGTGCCTAAAGGGGTAGCGTAATAAAGATTCTGGTTAGTATAACTGAACATAAACATACAGTAGCAATATTCCAATTTTCTTCTTGGTAAACCATCACATCTCCTATGTTCTACTATTTTAAAACGTTGTTTTCAATCGTCTATATTTCAAATACTTTCATTGAAAACGAGTATTTCTTCAACTATAAGATACAGCACTTAACAAAACTCTAGTAAATCAACACCACCACCCAATTTCTTCCACATTTAATCACTGCTGTTATCACATATTTATATACAGATGATCTTCAAAATGTATAGCATACATTGTAAAGTGTACAGTATAGGTGAATGGATCAAACTTATCAATGACGATATGCCTATCTAATCTGTAGAGCATGGTTTGCAAATTAATGAAAGAAAGACTGACACTAATTTTATTTGTTATCCTCGTCTCATTAATACTAATAACTTGGGTTTATTCTCATATTTAATAGTAAGTGATTTAGGAATAAATTTGTTTAAAGAAGTTCCTTTTTTGATACGAAATTCAGCGGTTCAATCTTAAATAACGCAGACGACAAGCATTCTTGTTCATTCTTTGTAAAATATTGAAGCATAATTATTTTTCCTCACATTAAAAGAAAAAAAAAATCTTTATGTTCTTCATACATATTCTTAATAAACGTTCGTCTTGGCCACTCAACTATTTCTATAAATCCAACTAAGTTTTCTGGTACTATTGTGGAACTCACAATCTAGTTCAATTAAATACAGTTCTCCCCCTGTGTAATTGTTCAATTGAAGTATCAGGACGCATTTGTTTGAGGAACAGTTAAGGAATGAAACTGTTTTATTGTTTATTTTGATTATTATTAGCGTAACTGACCTATTTGAAAGGTTGTTGGATGAGTGTTGTTTTACCAGATACAGATTGTTTTCTAAACTTATCAGGACCATTTATTTAGGAGAGTGTTGCTATATCCTTTACGTATTAAGTTTGAGTTCAGTAGCATTCATAACCACGACTGCGACAAAATACAGAATATTCATTTCAGTTCAATTTAAAACAAGATTACTTATGTAAAAATTTTGTCACGGGATTACTTACGTGTCGTAAATTTGACTACTAACAAATATTTATATTTTTTACTGTACTAAAATAATTTTGTAATTATTGTTTTTAATTGTAATTGGATTCTAGCATATTTTAGGGATATATATATATATATATTTGTAGAGTTAAACATTAAACTATTTATATATAAAAAAAGTTTACTAATTTTTATTTAAAAATAAAAAACAAAAAACTTGAAAAAAAATCGTATACAAATTTTTTAAACACATGGTTATGGTAAATACTTAAGTTGTAGTATTTTGTTTTAGTAAAATTCAAAAGTTTTTTCTTCTCTAAATGTTTGGTAGATTAATTAAAAAGTTACACTGTCAAAATGATGTATCGTCAAATTGACTACGCGAGCTCAAGAAAACAAGGATGCGTACTACTTTTAGCAACGAAACTGTGCAACTGACTTCTGTGGTTGGAGGGGGTGAAGGTACTGAAATGGAAGTAAAGAAAACGCACCTACTTTGTCAGATATTTCGATTTTGCAAATGGTGCATCGTCATTTTGACGACACAAAAGTAATCGAGGGTTAATAAAATAAAATAATCTTTCTGTCAATACTTTACAATAAGGTATTTCTCTCGACGTCGTCTTCTCACAGAACGTTATGTAAACATTTTCTGAAACACACTTCGCCTTGTAGGTTATGTTAGACTGACTAATGTACGCCACTTTCACAAATTGCTACAGTATTTCTTACGGCAGCCTCATGGTTTAACGGACTATTTGTATCCGCCTAAGTGTAAATTGCTACACTTGAATAATTCACAAAAAGATACTTCTACTGCTGCACTACATTGTATACTTGAGTTTGTAAAGGTAAATTTATACTGCTTTATAAACAGAGGCAGTTTTTTTCTATTTAACTAAAACTCATCTTACATAATTTGTATAAAGTTTTACCGTCTATATAACATTGGCCAAGTTTATCATGATTTTCCTAAATACTTAGAAGTGATTAAATATTGTTCCTTACGTTGGATACACTAACAATGATAAAATGAAAACAATAATATGAAAACTTTTAACAGTGAAAAGAACCAATAATATGTGTTACAGCTTATCTATAAATTGCTGTTTACTTACTTCAATAAATAAATCATATTTGTAAAATATTTGTTTTGGTACCATTTTAATGTGATATTTTTTATATCATAGGCCTAACTAAATTATAAAAAAAAATAAATATATAATTTAGATTTCCTTTGATTTTATAAACATATCCACCTAAATGGCTATTTGATTTTTATATAAATTACAACCTCTATCCTTTCCGAAATAAAAAATTGTGTAATTTTGGAAAAGTTATATAAAAGTTGGACATTGTTTGAAATTGTTTACGATTCGATTTGTTTGGTAAAAGTAAAGAGCATAGCATGTTAAAATTAATGACAGTTAGTAAAAAATGTCTACGTCTTCAGGGTTGCTATTTAGAAACATGACCAAGTAAGCCAAATATTTTTATAAAAATGTTAACTTTAAAAACATTGTAAAAAATTATCGACTCTTTTTAATTTTTCCAAAACAACTACCTCTATAAAACATGCCTTTTAACGCACTATCACTATAAAAATTATGTACTTTCTTTAGAAAATTTAGGTGCGAAAACTTGTAGTTTTGAATGGCTAAACTGATTCGTTGTTCTCATACGGTGCTCTGTTATGTTGTGTATAGTTTTTTTACCTACTGTAAACGTAACTTTACGGGCATTTTTATATTTTTCTTCTTTTGTTTTGTAATTTTGATGTAGTGGTTATTGCTCAAGGTCGATACACCTGCCTTATTAAGTTCCGTCTGTTAGCACATATTAAATATACTTGAAAATAATAACTTTATATTAATTGTATTATTGCATTAGTTAATATTCCAACCAACTCAATTCAGTTAACAACATACCAATGAAATGCCCTTGCTTACAACCCTGTTGATGGGGATCTACATGTTTTATCCTTATTCCTAAAAGATTCGCAGCAGAACAGTATCGTTGCTCGTTACTCACAGTTTCCGTGTTACGTGCTATAACCATGGCTATAACAAGCTGCACGTACGTAATTGTCTCGGAGATAAAATTTCGGCACTTCGTTATCGTAAAAACAACGATAAAAGTGAACAAACTTGGTGACTGAAATAATTCTTTCAAGTCCTGAGAAATATATTTATACACATAATCCAGAGAATTTCGTTGTTCAAGAAGGCTTCTGGAATTTTTGAACGTAATATTTGCTCGAAAGAGGTCATTAAGCCCTACCAAAATACTGGGTCAAATATTTAAGGGTAAACTATTGGTTAATCTGGATTGTAACCTGACAGCATGCATAAGCACACAAAATACTAACTAATCGTTTACAATGTTTGATTTGAAGAATTTGTCTTTGTATTTAATTTTAAATTAAATAATCGTGAAAGAATGTAAAAAAATTTGATTTTTATGGAATTAATTTAATTAATTTTTTCAGAGTTACATTATATACACGGTTCTAGTAAAACTCTGTTTGTTTACTGGCATTTTAACAACGTTATTATAATCTATACGTAAATAATATGATTTTAAACCTCACTTTTTGCTTTTTTTAAACTGAAGCTTCCCGTCAACCTCTTGAGATGCAGGACTGCACCAAGTTGTATAAAACTTTTAGAATTAAAAAAAAAACTACAAAGTTACTTAATAACTTATTCTTTATATTTACTTTAGGTTTAAATTGTTTTTATTTTTTTAAATGTTCTTCAATTACTGGTAATTTTACAGATGTTTGTTCTATTACATTTTAAGCTTAGTATTCATACAAAAACACAAAGTTTACCCATTCATTTTCCCCCAGTTGAAATACCAACAAATTGCCTATACAATTGTATTTGTTTACTGTCGTTTTAAACTTGTTATTGTAGTCTGCATGTTAAAAGTACGCTTACAAACTCCAGGGACAATAAATTATCTAAGAAAGCTTTTTCTGGCTTTTATTTAAATTAAAATTTTTTTTATTTTCGGAGGAATATTCATGTGATTTAAGGAAGATATCACTTGAATTACTCCTTATAAACATAATAATATTTTTTTGAACACAAGACATAATCAAGCTCATGACTGACTTTATTTATCTGTAGAAAGGTCTTATGAGCAATGTGCCTTAAGTAAGTAAGCTGAATGTATTTCGTTGACTTTTTGTTTGAGTCTATGACAGGGCACACATCCTTGGTTAATTATATGTTTAACATTGTATAGTCAGGTTACATTGTCAAAGGTTGATTTATTGATTTAAAGTAATTAATCTTTTAGGTTAAGACAAAATCAAATGAGTATCATCTCAGGATCGGGACTTAAATCTCAGAAAATTCTTAAAATATTTAAATATACTTGCCGAACATGGTTTCACCACTAAGAGGCTGCTTAACAAAGACCATGGAAAACATTTACATACCAACAACACCTGAACACACCATATAAACACACATTTACACACACTTTATGTACATCAAAACATTTACTTCAATTTCAAATTCACTTAGGTTACTAAATGCATTCAAAATGTCATGCAATTTCTTCGAAATTAAATAAAATCTTTATATGCATGTTACTTAAATTGTTTTTTATTTTTATGCAGCACTATATTTAGTTTTTCTTTATTGTAATATAATTTTACCCTCAAAGTATATAGTTATGCGTTACTTATTAGTGTTAAAATGTTGCCTTCGTTTCTTTTTTTATAATAGTTTTTTTGTCGTAGCTGTACTTTCATTTATATTTGCCAAGATTTTACTTTTTTCAGCTAGTTTTAATTACAGTTTCAATCAGATTTTTACTTATGTTAAGTTTGTTAGCATGTCATGTCCAAACCACCAGGAAAAATAAATCAGGGATTTCGCCTTTTTTTCCAAGCTTTGTTCTTTCCACCCTTGTTTTTCCTCTAGTTTTTCACTATGTAATAGGTAATTTTTTTTTATATGAAAGACTCCATTTTAAATAAAATTCGATGTTATTTTGTACTATTCTAAAATTTAGAATCAATTAAAAAAATTTGGCTTTATCAAATTACAAAATTAGAACCAACATACAAAACTTTGTTGCATGACGAATACAAATGAATTCACTCTTCAGTTGATTTATCGTAGCGACTTAAAATCAATTGCCTCTACTGGTAAAGCGACCATTTGTTTTGTATATTACTCCGTTTGTCAAATCAAAGTCGATAGCTGTCAACAACATGGACAAAGTCACAATTCCAATAAATCAACTTTACTTATCGCATGTCTCAAGTAAGTATTGTGCAAATTCTTTTGAACCAATTTCTGGTTGTTAGGTAATACCTTTAAGCATTTATCATACACATATCTCTTTTCTTAAGAATAATAAAATAATACAGATTATCAATCAAATGTGTTAGTTTGTAAGACACGTTTAATGGCAAAATACGAATTGAACTTAGAAGTAAGCTATGTACTTATATTCTTCCCAATAAGAGAGGTTGACATACAGTAATTTACAGAAAAGAAAACATACCATAATATTACACTTAAATAAGAAACAAGTCGTAACATAACAAACTAGACAAGAATGCAATTTTATATTTAAAAACGGAAGCCTAGTAATAAAGTTTTAATGATAATATTTACCTTAAAATCTTATAATAGTAAAATGTTTAACTTTAACTTTGTTATGAAAAACATAACTGTTTAATCAAAACTTTATATTTATTTATTGAACATGAATATATAATGCTACCTTTAGTTACATGCATGTGGCCTCTTTCGCTTAGAGTTACATTTATACAACAAGAAAAGTTTCAGATATAAGATTTGTTTAGTATTTAGAAGATTTACTAGAGGGTTTAACAACTGATATTGTGTCTACTAAGGGTGTAGAGCATTGTTTTGTGACTTTATTTCGGCCACTCTTTGTACTAATATTTCACTTTAATATAATATTTGGAAGGTTTACATTGCACTTTAACAGATGTAACCTTTTCATGACTAAAATACTCTAAATCCTAATTGACGCTCAGACTAGATTATTTCAAGCACAGGACCATGCTTCTGTCTTTATATGCATAGCGCTAGCGAGAGGTTTGTTTTCCTCTTTGTAATTTAGTGAAACAAAGTGAAATACAGTATGTTTATAAAATAAGGTTATTTTAACATTTTCAATTTATAAATTTCAATTAAAAGATTTATTCTCTACAATTTGTTATAATCAAATTTCAATTTTGGATCAAGCATATAATTTATAATAAATTTTTCAAAATAGGCTTCAACAAAACCTAGTAAACGCCGTCTGGCAACTTGTTTATAATCTCTCTATTTTTTTCAAATAGCAGTAGATAGCAAATAGATTGTAGCACATGCCAGTAAAAGAATTGTATTAGTTGTATTAAAGTGATGATATTACTCAAACGTTGAAGTTATAAAACGTGTACACGCGACCGTAGTCTGTGCGGATAGTTTAATCCAGTCACTTAAACGCGACGCTAATCCCGAAAGGGTTAATATTGTCCTTATTGGTAGTAATGAATTGTTAACTTTCAACAACAATTTGAATCCGTTTTCTCTAATGCTTGCAGTTATCAAAAACAGTATCAGAAACAGATTTTTGTTTGTGATTTGAGAATTACAACAATAATTAATTTTGAACATCCTCAATGTTAATCTTACTAAGAGAGTATAAACAAAGGATAGTATTTAATATTATTATTTATAATTAATTTATACTTGCCTTAGCAATCCTTTTATAAGTCTTATCGTTTACAGCTGTTTCCCCTTTTCATTTTCAGGCATCATCAGACAGCTGTAAACGATAAGACTTATAAAAGGATTGCTAAGGCAAGTATAAATTATAAATAATAATATTATGTATAATAGCAATTGGATATGGCTACAAATTTAACAATGAATAGTATTTAAGTTGAAGCAGTAGTTTCATAATGTGCCTACTAATGACGATATAATTTGGTTTTTCTTTTAACCCATTTTTCCACCCCTATCATTAACGATAATAGCGATTAAAGGAAACATTTAAACAATTTGTAAATATTTATCTACTAGTTTGAGTTAAAAAATATTAGAAAGTATAATCTTTAAATGATTCAATTTCTGTCATATTAATTAAATTATAGGGGTTTTATAATTTTTGAAATCCTTTCCCAATTTTATTTCAAAACTATATATTTTAAGTACTGGTTGTGTTCGAAATCACGATGGTTTTTTAGACCATATTATCTTTGGTTTGGTCTCTCTAAGTGTTCTATGATTCGTGGTGGTTTCCTTGCACAGGAATGTCATAAAATTATATCTAGACATTTTAAGGACGTTGCACTATGTGGACCGACTACAATAGGTAATTTCTTCAAAGTATAAATCAAAATCTAAAAGAACGATAATTAATTATAAATTTTAATAATTGTGATAAATGAAGAACTAATAATCAAATATGTTCTTCAAAACATAATTGAGGTTTACATATCAACAATAACTACCATAAAAATGTACTTCTTCAGTTGGGTATTAAAAATACCATATGTTTCTCAGAAGATGACTTAAAAATAGAAATGAGTTTGGACCAATAAAATTATTTTAGTGAGAATATGTGTTCTTGTATTGTTGTAAATCCAACGGAAGTTCTTTTTAATGGGTTTCGATAACTCCGTTTTCTTTGATAAAAATCAAAATCTAATTTTATTTGTTTGTCTTTAAACAAAAACACATATATTAACATTAAGAATTTGAACTGGTAAGTACATAACAACTTTGCACTCACTACATAGTATTAAATATCATTGAAAAAGTGCCTGGCATCTAGTTTGAAAATAACAAATAATTTTAAAAGAAAGTTAAAGCTTATAAACTTATAAATAGTTCAAAATATTTGCCTATTTAACGTTAGTAGTTCAGGATATTAAAGATGTTTGTTTTTATTTACGGTATTTTTATTTAAAAATGTGTTCTTACTTTTGAAACCATTTTTAGTTCTTATTTAAGATTAGGTTTTTGTTAAGTCTTGCTGGCTCTTTTAACCTTTATTACAACTACCGTTACATCATACACTTAATATTTTGATTACACTATTAATATTATTTAAAACAGTACCTTAAAGGTTAAGGTTAATTAAACATCTTTATTAAAAAAAAAAACTAAATATATTAATAGAGGTGGCAAACGGGTTGGCGTGCAAAGCACACATAGTACTTCAGCGTATAATAAAATAAACACTATATTTTACTTTTAAAATGTATGAATGTTAAATGCAAGTTAGGTATAAGCAATCAATAGTTCAAGTGGGATCTCGTGCGTTATAAGAAAATGTTCTTAACATGTTGAAACTCATATCCTGCCTGTAATAAGTTTGTGTGTTAACACAGAACTGCCTCGGGCTGTGACCTATAGGCTTTAAGGGAAGCTTTATTGTACAAATATTGTGCCGAGAACTGTTTTCATGCAACGAAATAATAAAACCAAAGCACATTGATATACATTTACATTGGAAATGTAAAGGCTGTTTACGTTATACAAACAGTGTGTATTGGGTCAGTTGTATTGTTTAATAAAGGGAAAACGTTGGAGTATTTGTTTGTTTACTGATGCGTTAAGAATTGCCTTCCGTGTAACATTGGTTACTGTTGCGTTGTGTATTTAGATATATTTCGAAGAGAGGTCAGATTTTGCAGTCATTACTAAGGTATGAGTTATAGAAAATGTCTACCTAGTTTTTCGAAAACTATTAAGGGGGCGCTTCCTTGCCCGCCATATTGAATCTGATTCCCATAAGAGCAATGGTACAAAATATGTAATTTTTTCCCGTTAATTCGTGGAATAAATTTAAAAATTTGGTTTCATTTTGAAGTACTGTTGATATGCGGATGTTGATTGCCAAATACATTTTCAGAAACCGTTTTATTGTTTTCATAAACGTATGATAAAAATAGGAATCTTTATACATTTTTTACTCAGTTGCAAAAAGAGATATTGCAAAAAATCCTTAGAAATCAACATCTACAATCTATTTTACTTTATGAAAAAAATACAGCTTTCGTTTTTTAACAAAAACAGCAAAATATATGCTTAATAGTGAAGGTATGTTTTGGTTATTTAACATTGAAATTGGTACCCAAAATAGTAGTTTTGAATGTGGAGAGCCGAGCCTTAAGTGAAACAAATAAAAACGTGTATACAAAAGTTATGAAAAATATGTTTTCCTCCATGTGACTGTGTTTTGAATACTTGACAAACTTTTAAATGGCTGTATGCATCACTGTTAATGGTTAGCTGGTTGGTTTAGTTCATTGTAACAATCGTGGCATTGTAATCTTGAACCGAATAGTTACTATTTGATTTATCGAATGATAAAACTTCTGATCTTGACTCTTAATGGATCGTAATGGAGACAGGTTGTGTTATTGAATAATGTATAGTTTATATTAAAATTGGTAATTAATTAATATAATGCCCGGTTACCTGATGTCCGTTTGGTGAGTCACGTACAGCCAATTAACTAATACTTTTGAGAAACTAGGACAACTTAGTCTAGCGGATTGTCAGCCTACATAGCCACTGGTTTAATTTGTTATACATTCCAGTCTAGTGAATCACGTTCATTAGTTACTAATGTGTTTGCTAAATAATAGTGGTCGAAACACAGCTGGTTCTTTTTGTGTGGGTTTCAGGTGGGGTCTATTGATAGGTGAAACTTGCAATATTCGTGGCATAATCGCTTACAAGAACTAAAACTTACCTCTTTTAAAGACAATCTTTCTCGAGTATGGTGACTTATTGAATTTTTAAACAGAAAACAAAGTTTAAAAATAAATTAATAATGATAAAATTAAATTAAACAAAACGCACGAAGCTATTGTAAGAGCAACAAAAGCTGATTTTGTATTATATAAGCTGCTTTTACAGTAATTCCTGGGAATCAAAATTAAAAGGAGGAGGCTTTATTCTTGAGAGGATTTAAAATAATTGGTACTTTAACAAATTTTGAGGATTTCCAGCTTTACAATACAAAAATAATTTACAACAAATGATAATTTAATTTATGTTTTGTCATGAACCGGGTTTTAAGTTTTATTTAATTTTCTTCTGATCCTTATAAAGAAAAACACTTTCATAAGGGCTCTTGTCAAAGAGCAACAATTTATTTTTTTTAAATTAAAAGCAATTTTATCATTGCTAAAACATCGACTAAAAATTATAAATAATTGTTTAAGACTATTAAAATCTTTTAAATTTTTTCAATATAAAACAACAAAATTAATAAAAAGCACAATAAACTACAAACTAATGAAAGTAAATACATGATATATAAATTATATTTAAATTTCTGCTATGTGGTATTTAAAAACCAATTTGTTAGCTTTAGCAAAACATCCGACAGAAATAATGGACAAATCTATTGGAGATTATTAAGTTGTTTTTTCCCCATTTAATATTAATCTTATTTTAATTATGATCATATATTTTATGATAAAATCTTCTGAAATTCACTAGGGTCAGCAATGAGAGATTTTTAAGTTGATAAAACTTACACAAGTTAAAATTAGAAATAGCTGGAATGAAGTCAGTTAGTAGAATGAGTGTTGTCTAATACTTTTACAAAACAGCTGGAGTAAGACAATTTAAAGTATTATTGCTTATATTTTTCAACATGACACTTGAAATGTTCGTGAGAGCTATTGTTGTCAATCATGGTGAAGCTATTTATAACGGACTGAAGCAGTATCTGAACAAATAGTATCTAGTCATTAGTGTCTAACTAATGAAGATGACGACTTGATTTCTAAAAGAATATACTCAGCTTTAATATATGCCTTTAAACAAATATTAGGTCTGGAGATGTACCGACAAAATCTAAAAAATGATTTCCGAATCGTTTGTGAAAGAAAAAGCATCCTACAAATTAACTACTATGAATTGGAAAAGAATTGTAAGTTCCTATTTGAGTTCAATATTAACAACTGATAGTGATGAAAGTAGACATCCATAGAAGAATATAGCCGGCAATATATGTTGTACTGCAATGCTCTAAATAATAAACAGCAGAAAAGTCAAACTGGTTCTGAATAAGACATTTTTAAGACCAAAGCGTACGATAAGAGGTTAACTACCTGAGAAAGGAAAGTATTTGAAGGATTTCATGACAATACATGGTATATGATAATTAAATATAAACTTGTGAAACTAAGCAATGAAACTGGAGTTGTCTCTTGCATTAAGAAATTAGAGGGCCATTTCTAGGAAGGCTACTAGTGATAAAAATCGATATTGTACCCCCCCCCCACAATTGCCCAACTTTGTGGATGATGGGCAATTGTAAGGATATCTCTTATATATGGTTAAAAATTACATGTTATTTTTTAAATATATTTGTAAAACCAGTATGGGTATGTAGTCTAAAAGTAAAATAATTTAAAAAGTGCGCGATAACACTTGTAGGTAATTTAGTTGTTGTAAGGCATATAGTAAAAGTATATTGCATACAATTAATAATATATGTTATGTAAGCATAAAGTGAACCATAGCTCGTGAACCACCCACCGGTGCCGGGTGAAATACGTGACAAATTTTTGTGTTTGTGTGATTCTTATGTTACGTGATGTAACAACTTTTAATGTTCAGACGACTTCGCAAGAATGATACCTGAGGATGGATGCGAAACCGTGGTAGTACAAATATTAGTTAGTTGATCACTGGACGTAAAAATAGAAAGTGTTTATAAGCCTAATACTGTATATTATCATTATAACAAATAAAATATAAAAAAAATCAAGTTTTCAGTGTGGATAAAATGATAAATTTTCCAACAATATACTATAAAATGCTGGCATATGTTTAAAAAATTATACAAAAAGTTTATATGATAATTATTTTTTTAAATTATTTTAAGAATTTTCATTTTTTGGCTCATAGGTTGGCACCTGTGACTCAAAATAACGAGGTGGATTATTGTAAATTTTACCAAGCATTTATATTTTATGATTTTTACCAAACACATATATTTAGAACAACATTTTACGTAATTTGAGGAGCATTAAATCATTTACACTGAAATGTAATACTTTAATAAGATATTTTTGAAAATAATTTAATATAGGTTATGGTATAACAGAATAATTATTTGTATTAAACTTCCCCACGTTAATAACTTGCTAAACGTTCGCTTACTCTTGTGGGCCAGGGTGTACACATACTGTATGTAAATGTAGATCTATGGAGGTTTAGGTTTCCATTATACTAATGCAGCTACGTACACAATATAATATGTTCCCAGCTCAGTAGGAAATGGAAGCAATGATAACTGTGGTAATACTCTGCTAAGTGTTTTAATGCATACTGCAAACACTCCGTCTTGAGCGTTGCGAGAAACAAGAATATCCACTTTATTCTGTTGTGACAGATTTGTATTCTTAAACAGAGGAGAACAAGAGATCTTCCGAATGTGTTTCCTAACAGATACAGAAATTTCGTTTAGTATTTCTTGGTGATATTTGTCCCAAGTTAATTAGATAATTTGAGTCAGTCATTTCCAAAACTTTCTAACTCCATCTTACCAAATTTTAAAGGAGGGCTAAAAAGACTGTTACAGCTAAACCAAAGTGCCTTCAATACCAACAAATATAATATCTGTATTGATTCAAACAACCAGAACACACCTGATACAAAGTTTTAAATGAGTTATGCTGGAATTATAAGAAAACATATGTTTAAATAAGGACTTAGCGAGTTTTGGAATAGGATTACATATTTGGATAGTTTTGTTGCAGTAATTAATGGATTTAAATAGTTTGTTGCACTTCCTAAAATCTTTTGAGGATTTTATGAGAAAGGTAAATTAAAAGCCAAAATAGTTTAAATAAATGTCTGATATATTTGTAAAATGATTACATTTTTTCATTGTTTTGAAGACAATGTCAAGATAATGATAGGCTTTAATATGAAGTTCAAGTCACAAATATTATACTACAAAGTCTCATTCTAGGATTAAAATTGCATCGTCCATTGGTTCTTCTTTATCTTCATTGCCTTCACTGAGTTCAGAACCTTGGATGTTTTCCCTGTTGAAAAGATCTACGTAGAATTTCAGGGACTCCAGGCTTCTCCAGTCTTCAAAGTAGTGATTTTTAAGAAGCTTGTTCACATCTGCTAGCTTTTTGGGGTTGACGGTAACATGATTGGGTTTTGCTATAGCAACAATTCTGTCGATCCTGCAGCCTCTCTTTGCAATACCTTTTGACTTCCTTAAGTCAGTTAGGTAAGTGATCTCCCCTTGAATTTTTCCTGTATTATTAAGGCCTCGCGTTTGAAGATTTTAAAGTACTCATCAGGGTGTACAATCGTTTCCAACTTCCTTACTTTCCTCTTGATAACACCAAACACCCTATCTGGAGGGATGTAAGAATGCCCAGGAACTGGATAATGGATTACAATCATTTTGATTTGCTCTAAAGCCACATTACACTACTTAGGTAGTTTTTTTGCAGTATTTGCTATTGGTAGTGATAAAAGTACGGGAATTAGTGAGTTTTGAAGCAGTGGTAAGTCATTCAGGAATTAGTGAGTTTTGGAGCAGTAAGGTGCTTAGAATTAGAGAGTTTTTTTTTGCAGAGACCACTTTTTAAATTGATTTTTATTGTGGTATTAAAGAGTTTTGGAACAAACAAATTGCTCCAGTGTATTTAATACAGTTTAGCCTAACAGGTAGTATAAAAAACAGAAAATCGTAATTTTTTGAGTTAGTGAGTTTTGGAACTGACTGACTCATGTGCGATCTATATTGTACTTGTACATAGTAGAATTTGGTATGGTATTGTATCCAACAAATCTTGAATACTTTAGTATAGTTTGGAGTTTACATTATGCAATTTTTAAGAAACATGTAAAGCACCAAGAATGGCAAATCAATTCACACAACAAACTTTGCGCAAAAATGTATTTCAATTGTAGGCACACTGGAGACAGGTTGCTTTTTCGAGTTTGGTATGCATTAATATAAATAATAATGAGTTTATTTCCCAAAATCTCTATAATGTACAAATAATAAAATAAAATAATCTCGCAGCAAACTCAGTTACATGGACAATTAATGTCCGTCTGTAGAGTTGCTATTCAAACACATACAATTATAATTACTAAAATTATACATATACAACCAAAACAAGAACAATCAACTCCTATAAAGCTCAAATACTTACGTACTTGAGTAACATATAACAGAACAGCTGATTTCACCCATCATATGTAATACAAACCCAGCGTAGATTATACTTTGTGGTTATGTTTACAACTTTAATCATTGTAATTTCTTATAAAGTAGATTTTTTTAAATATGAGTTATAAAACTAATGCGTGATATAATACGTTATAATATTTGCTTTGAATTTATAAACTGCATATAATACAACCTTTTATTAAAAATATATTCGTACAAATGTAAATAAGAGAACATTTTCGTTGAACTTCGGAAACATTCGTACATCTTCGTATAGCATAAACATATTCGATTAATAATTTCTTTACTATAATAATAATAACTTCTAAATTATTTGATCTATCAATATCAAATACAATGCAATTAAAAGATAATATTTGTATCTTTCTTTAAATATATAATAACGTTTATAAATATTTAATAGGTCTACAGTTTTATAATGCTTATAATTCTCAACATTTGAAATGAAATGAAATGAAATGAAATAGTGTTTTTATTGTGATATACATAACATATTTACAGGATTTACAAAATAAACACCTTCTTAGGAAATGGTCTGCCGACCGTCCGCCAGGTTGGCACTAACTTAAACAATTAAAAAAAATGTTTGTCTTTGAAAATGTAATAATCATAAAAAATATAAACCTCTTTAAAAAAATCAAATAAAAATCCAGGTTTTTCTGTACATAGTTATCATTAATACAGCTACCTTATTCTAACATAATACATAATATTAAATTTTTTTAAGAAATCATCTTTTCTTCCCACTCATAAGGAAAAGAATATTGGACATCATAATTAAATTCAATAGTTAAATTCGGTTATCAACGGCCATCTATAGGCCCAAGCCTCTCTCAGGTATTTGGCAAGACAGCGCCAATCCTTGCCATTCAAAAAGGATTCAAATTCCGCTTGACTTATTTTTTCTTTAAAAAACCATTTTTTGCGAATTTGTCTAAGTATGGGACACACCGCTACAAAGTGAAAGACTGTTTCATTTTCACCTAAATTACGTAAAGAACAAAGATTATTTCTATCTGCCATCCAGGGTTTGTAATTTAAATTAACTACTTCCGATCTAGTTTTCATTATCCACCCTATTGTTGATATGTCAAAGTCATCTTTAAAATATGTTTTATCTCCTAGGTCAAACTCTAGGGTACGGTATAGAGTATGGTGTGTTGCTAGCCTTGTTCTTTGTAAACAATTGTATGTGTTATCTCTATCTATTGCCTCTATTACCCTTCCCATCCAATCCGGCCAATGATTTACCATTTTTAAATTTGACAACAAACTAACCTGATGTTTTTCTCCTAACCATATCCACTGTTAAAACCAATAAATTTTATTTAATAATTCTCAACATTTACCAACATTACTCAACATTTCATTTACTCAACATTTTATTAAAAATCGTTGTCAGCATAGTTAGGTAAATTATGTATATGATGTACTAGCTGCCCGATCCGGCTTTGCACGGATAGAAAAATCAAAGTTAAATGTATATTAACAAAAAATATATCAATCAATATATTACACTATGTATTTCTTATGGGGATTTTTTAGTAACTTTGACCCCCCGAACCACCCTAAAATTTAACATTTTTGAAAACCTTTCTTAGCGAGCACCAAGGACCTTAGATGTAGCTGCCTACCAAATTTCATTCTAATCCGTTCAGTGGTTTTTGTTTTTAGTAAGTTTGATCCCCCCAAACCCAACTAAAATTTCTAATTTTTTGAAAAACTTTCTTTGCGAGCACTATGGCCCTATAGGAAGCTACATACTTAATTTCATTGCATTCCGTTTAGTGGTTTTTGAGATTTCGTGATGAGTCAGTGAGTGGTATTTGGATTATATATATATATAACTAGAATTCTAATGTGTATCTAATAATTATCCTGCCTGTGATTTTTCACGGGGTCTTACTAGTCAAGAACATAAACCACAATGTCACTAAACAAAAAAATAAAAAAATAATGAATAAATTTACTAAACAAAAATTATGCCTCAGTTTGTACATAATAGCTAACAATCAATAGATATAGTAACATTGTCTGTATTTGTATGCTCTAACATGATAATTAAACAAACTATTCCAATGTATTCATTCAAATTTGTGGTATAAATTATATTCTAATGATTAGTAAATTATTTTGTAGGCTTAATTGATTGCTGGTGATAAATCGATGAGTTTAATGAGTCGTTTACAGGACGCAAATTAATAACTATGGAGAAATTAGTTTGACGGAATCTAATAGATTCTAATCTATCAAGCAACCTGTTACGTTTTTTAAATCTTTGAGTGATGCGAATCGACTAAAACGGCAAATAATAAGTCTATTTATAATATTTGCCAAGCTGGTTCTCTTTTATAGAAGTTGGATATATAATATGGTAAATGACCCGTTGTCTTTGTTCGCAGCCTAATAGTTTATAATAGTGGGTAAACTTATAAAACATATTTGTTGTTATCTGATTAAAACAAATGAAAAGACCACACAATTTAATTAAGGATTTTATTAATCAGTAAGTAAATAAATTTAATTCGATATATAGTATCAATTATTGATGAAAAACTTCGATATCCATAGTCCATAAACTAGACTTCTAAAACTTGGGTTTATTAGATGTTATTTTACATTAGACTGTTATTCGGCTAAACTAAGAGATCAAGCAGCCCACACACATTACCTACAACTTATTTATACAATTAAATATTTATGATAAGTAGGAGTGTACAAGTAATTATTTTAGAACTAGTTACTAATATTTTAAAATATTGTTTCTTGGCCAAAGGCATTCAAAATATAAATATTAATTAAATGACAATTTAGATTTTTCTTATGTTGAGATCGTAAATTTGATATAAACGAATTAAGGCACTGTTCTAATAACAAAAATGTACTTAAAAAAACAAAATGTTTGCCGAATGATACATATAGCTCACGATGTAAATATGTAATGGTGGGGACGTAGCTTTACTTGGATCTGCTTGGGCTGTGGGCTACTGTATTGTCGGGAAGTATTTTTTATAATGTTCATCATTTAACATTCAATCAGTGTAATTGAAAATGTGTTTTGCAGGTAGTGTTTCATTTATCCTTATAACATCATTATTTGTATTTTTGTATTTATTTAACAATACTTCTTGAGTGTACTTTTTTTATTTCTAATAATTGTTTCTATTTGATTATGATTATGCTTTTGTTATATGGTACACTGTACAAAAAAGATTTTTTTCATTGGATTTTGTTTCGTATATCTTGAATAAGAGAAGAAGTCTCATACAAAGATTAAACTCCCAGCTTTCCTCTTCAACTTAAGACTACAATTGCCTCAATATTAATATTCATCTTTTTTTGTGTGTGTTTCATTGAGCGTGTATATACGGATGAGGCTATATTTTGTTTGTGAAATGTACTTTATTGGGTGAATTTATAAAGCTTTATAACATAAAACAACACGTTGGCCACAAAACAATAGAATATTTCAGTAGAACAAACAACTGATTTACGTTAGCAAATACAATTGTCTCAGCTTAATTGAATGTAGCCAACACCACCCCCAGAGTTGTGTCAAAACCAAACATCAATTACTAACTTACATGTGATATTTCGTTCAAATTCAATATTTGAATATAAACTAAATGCGTTAGAAACAAAGCAATCCTCTATTTATTTCTAACAAACGCTTAAAATGTTCCGTACATGCCACCTTCTGTGGAACATGCTAGATGAGTATGCATTTATTGTTACGTTAATGATATAGAGAAACCGGAAATGTTTTTAATTAACTATTCGTTATTGAGACTTACCGCCAGCAGTCCTTATGAGTACAATTTATTGTACATATGTGATATTTTAGATTGAAGGTCAAACGTCAAAAGGTGTGTTGGCTGTAAGTCTTAATAACTAATAGCTATTTGGTTATAGTTGTATTCATTTGAACAAATACTTCCTGTAAGTTATAAGACACATGTGTAGTTTTTATTGGTTAGGAAGGTTGAAGTTAGGAACTCATTCTTTACTAACTTTAAATGTAGCCCAACAAATTTTACATTAAAATGCGTTTTAAGTCATGATTATTCAAATGTGTGTGTTGGCATACTACACAACTACTATCAACTTTTTAGCGGGATATCTTTGTCCTTTCCAGAGACAAAACACTGTGTTAGACTGACAAGCTATAATATAGTTAGATAGAGAGAACGCGCAGACAGTCATAGTCATATGATAGTAGACAGTCATATAAGACAAATATACAGATATAAAAACATACAAATATATAATTTCAAAGTCACATTTTGTTAAAATAAGATTATTATTATAAGGTGGGTAGTAGAGAGCGTAATAAACAAATGGAAGTTTAATGTTGATGTAATTTATTTTATATCGGTAGTTATCCCATTTTTATCGGTTTAAATGTAGTGACCATAAAATGTCACTCTTAACAATATTGGTAATAAGTGTAAATTGTGAAATGTTTAGTGAAATTAGTTGAGTAGTTTTTGAGCATATATAAGTAAGTGTATAAATGAGTATTTAAATTTAAGGATAATTATTCCATTTCATACCTTTGACTTAAGTAACCTAATTTTAAATGGCTTTATATATCACTTGAACAATATTACACATTTTTTTTATTTATTTAAAGCTTGTAGGTTGTTAGTTCAATTTATATTTACTGTATACCCCGTTTTATTCCATTAGACGGTATTAATTGTAATGTCTAAACACTCCTGCCCAATATCGATAAACTGCGAAATTTTCAGTAAAATCGGTAGAATAGTTTTGAGTATATAGAAGACAAAGACACAAACAAAGAAATAAACATCCATTTGTATACATAGAAATAGAGAAGAATTTGTAGTGTTGCATTTCAATCTTCCAATATTGACACAATCAGCAAACAAAGAAGTTTCATTTTATTTTTCTTGAAGTACATTCTTCAGAACAAAACTAATAAAAAGTCCATTCCTATCCCTTCAGACATTCTGTAAACGTCCTTCTCTCATGAAAACCATTGCGTTCCCATTACACTGTCTAGGTTCAATTACTATCAGTTTAAATACAACATCGTATGTGTCTAAAGATTACGAATTGTAAAAAAACAAAAACAAATTTAAATATATTTTACACTCAATATAATCATGACTCTCCAATGATGATGATATATTTGAAATATGATTGCATAGCAGGTTGATATTGCTTTTTCATGTATCAACTCTTCGTATGAATCAAGACCTTATTACTTCTTACACTAGATTACGTTAGCTTTAAGTTTCAGCAATATAACAGTTAGATATTATGTCTGAAAGGAAATTAAAAAAGGCATTTTCACGTTGTCTCAATTAAATGTCCCTTTACTTACTAAAGGACTATTTGAAATGTGATTCATCTAATATTTTAGTCCAGGTATTAAGATAATTTGTCTGAATATGTATAATGGTAATAATTATATTTGTGGTATATATTTGTATTTTAGATTCATTTTCTTTTGGTATCCAAGTCAACGTACAATTAAAGTTTACTTACTTTGTATTTTTCCGTCACGTGACTTCTTTTTTATTTTATTATATTACGCGTTTCGGAGATTCACTCCATCTTCAGATAAGTATTCACTCTTACGAGGTCGTCAAACATATAAACAAACACATAAAACACAAACACTTAAAACACATTAAATTATTATCGTGGGATGCATCCCGTACGGTGGTCCAAGGACAACTGCCGCTTCACGGTTATGTAATTTTAGGTCTATGTTGACGGTGACTTGGACCCTTGTTATCTTGCATACTAATAGCCGTGTCGTACAGTATATTTGAGGAAAAATTAAGCTGGTCATTCATAACTAGGTTCTCGTTGTTTTTAAAAGCTTTGTAAATTTCATATTCCTCAATACCATCCATAATTTTGCCTTTTTTGCATATATAATAGGCCTTTTTGTACCTGTGTTGTATATATGAAAGAAGAACTACGATGTCAATATTTAAAGAATTTAATTATAAAACACTGATTAAGTACAATTAGGTAATAGCTACATGAACTTGATTAACTGATATGTATTACATATAGTATTTAATATGGCGTTACTTACTATACTATTAAGGTAGGTAGTAACACTGTAAAATAAATTGGAGAGATTCTGATGTTGTTCATTAGCATTTTTCGCTTTGCTATGGCATCTACAAAAGTTGACTATTTAGACACAGTAAAGGTTCTAATTTCCAAATATGTAAAAATAAAATCATTCCGTGGACACTAACAATAATTTAATCACATGCAGTTTCTACACAATTAAACTTATTTTTGCAGTTAGTAATTCAATTAAAATATATACCTGTTAATTTTTCTTTTAGAAATCAGTAATATAACTTAATATTACTTTAAGGTATAAAATAACTATTTTGTTATAATAATTGCATGCACATATTTATAATTTAATACTTTGATGACATTGCTATTAAATTAACGTAACTATATAAATTTAAGGCATATTTGTAACAGTGGTAATTTCCTTAGTAAATCTTTTTAGAAAATATGTAGGCCTATTGTAAATAACTGGGTTATTAGTTAAAATCGACACTTAAAATTTGACAGGAAACCGTTACCAAAAATACATAGTTTAAACTCGTTCTAATAGGCGTACTCCTTTTTTATTAAAAAAAAAACTTAACGTAATGAAACAATAAACTAAATGTAATATACCAAAACAACTAAATATATGACACACAAAGCAATTACATTAAAACTGAAATTTAAGACTGAATCACAAACTGTAAACCTTAACCTACAGTACTTGCATTGCTTTGCGGTATGTGTAACGAAAACGCACCCCAGTGTAGTAAGCAATTACTTATTTGTCCTGCATTGAACTGCATTAATGCATTGAAACTTCATTACCTTACATTGACTACGACCAAGCTATCCCTGATATAATAACAGTTGTTGGGGAAAACAGCTGAATACTTTAACGACACTGAAAAATGTCAAATAACCTGACCTGGTTCTTTAAAACGGAAAGCGTTTACTTGTCAAAGTTACTTATCAAAACACATTTCAGAAATCGAATTTCCATTGCATTTATTAGAACGGTTTTGGCAAACATAAATATTTGTACATACAATGCATGTTTAATAGCAAAACACTCCTTATGTATTCCCTTTATAGAAATGCTCTGCATCTTGTCTTACAAGGGACAGCTTGGATAAAGAAAGTTAAAATTAGTTCCTTTGGATAAACTAGTTTTGCTTGTAACTCAGAAATTACTTCTCAAGTTAACAAATTGGTCGCTGACAAAGGTTCTCGTTTCAACTTCGATAACGTTAGTTTCATTACAAATTGTGGAGAAGATTCAGTTTTTTAACTAGCATGAACTGGTGTAACTCCGGCGAATTGTTTGATTTGATTGTTTTACTTATAAAAACGTTTTCTTTTCAGCATCTAGTACTACTGTATTATATTTAGTATTGTTCCCAAATTATATAAACATATCAAATGTGTACCTAATATTTAAGAAGTAGTTAATTTTCGCTGCACGTTAACTGCTTTGTAATGTTGTAATAAAGGAAAAGCATGTTGCAGGTTCAAAATATTTCTGTACATTGGAATAAGAGGCTTTTTAACACGCTTATATTAGCTTCACTTGTATGTATGTATGTATGTATGTATGTATGTATGTTAGTTTGTAAGTAACTCTCCTTTGGACTAAAAGCCAGTGGCTAATTACTGTTATTATATCTCTCTTACGCGAATTCAATCGTTGGCCGAGCGGTCTAAGGCGCGGGTCGTCGCAGACGTCAATCCCCGATCGTGGGTTCTAATCCCGTCCACGGCCAATTTTTTTTTCAATAATTAATCGAACTAAAAAGTGAAAAATAAATATAGTTTAAAAAACTAAAAAACATGCTTTTAGAGCATATCAAACTAAAAAGTTAAAAATAATTTTTTCAAATAAGCTTAAAACAATAATAAACGATAAATACTAGCATTATTGTAAAAAAACCGTGGGGCGTTTTGTCCATATTTCTCGTACATCGAGCGCCCAACGCTTTTTTTACAATAATGCTAGTATTTATCGTTTATTATTGTTTTAAGCTTATTTGAAAAATTATTTTTAATTTTTAGTTTGATATGCTCTAAAAGCGTGTTTTTTAGTTTTTTTAAACTATATTTATTTGTAAGATGACTTATTATAATTTTCGAAACATTTCAATTCATAGTCTTCTCAACTTTTAAGTTTTCGAATTGCATTAGAAGATCAAGAAGAATATCAACATGTTAAAACATTAAGACATAGAGGAACGACAACTCACACTACTGGGTTTTAAGGTACAAGGAAAACACAATTCAATTTTAGTTTCTCATAAAAAAATGTAATTTCTCTTATACTTGGTATTTATACTTTTGGCTCATTCGGCATCGTGTCGGGAATAAGATATGCTCATATTTGGATCGTATCTGTAGTTCAAAATGTTTCAGAGATACTGCAATTTATAATACGTTATACAATTATAAAATGAATAAATATTAAACCTTTTATTATCAATACAAGTTTAAAGAAGATATCCATTCGTTTATATTCGGAATTATTCGTATATCTTCGTATAACATATAAACATATTTTACCATTAACGTCTTTATTATAATAATAATTACTTCTAAATGATTAGATCTATTAATATGAAGTTAGAAATCAATTAAAAGATAGTATTTTTGTCTTTATTTAGATATTTAAAATGCATACAAATTTTTAACGAATAGCCTAAAGTTTTATAATCCTTTAATTGTATACATTTACCGAGTTAAAAATCCCCGTCAGCATTGGTAGGCCTAGATCTGTTGTTTTGAAATAGTATTTTTTTTACATGATGTATTTCTTAAGCGTATCTAATTAATCTGCCTGTGATTTTTCACGGGGGCTTACTAGTAATATAGATAAAATTCAACGTAGCATTAGGACGTAGTATTCTAATATTTGATTCCTTCATATACCTTACATAGTTTCCAAGGTACATAAGTTTAAAATAAACATTATTTTTCCAAATGAGTCTTTTCCGTTAACTCCTCTCCGGGTTTACTTAATGCAATTATGTGGGAATTAAAAAATCTCATATCTGAATCATACCTCAAATAGTTTTCAAGATACAACTGTTTGAAGGTAACAATTTAGGTTTATAATATAGACTAGGTAATTATATTTATACAACTTTAAACTCTTTGCATGTATATTCAAGTTAATATTTTTGTATTTAGTTACTTTTTTAATATTTTTGTTGTGCATTAAATGCAACAATATATTTTATTTGCATTACTACATTAATTTTATGTGTATTTTGTTTGTTTATTACGTTTAGTTTGTAGCCTTTTATTTACTGATATTTTAATGGCGAAAGAGTTGAGACAATTCTGTTTGAGTTGCTGAATATTTGGTAATAATAGTCATATATTATTCAGGATTAGTTACATAAAATGTGCAAAAGTACAGTAAATATAAACAACTAAACAAGGTGGGATTAAGTAACACAACTCTACAGATTTGTTTTGTAATGAACAAGGGTAATTAATCACTGTTGATCAAAGTGTTTATATAGCAGGCTTGTGTTACATGGTTAAAGTTAAATAATAATTTAAATAATATACTTTGCAATAACGATTATTAAGGGTATGTTGTAGTGGTGACCATCTTGGATTTTTATCTCATAAGAGCAATGTTAAATTTCAAACCATTTATTTCGTTTATTTTTTAACATAAAATTGTTTGCAAGGTCTCATTTTAAGCCCAGTCACAATACGCATCCGTTTTGCAATTTTTTTTTTTTTTTTAATGCTTTTGATTTGTTATGTAACTGACATTTTGTAAGTGCAAAGTTTGGATTTTTTTCCTAACACAATACAAAATTAATAATGAAAAACTATTTGCTAGCCGGATCCGAAATTTTATAAAGAATATTCAGTTCGTTTCCCAACACTCAATTACAAAAGATAGACTTATAAAATGGTTTGAAATGAGGCAATGTCAAAGCGTTCAGCTGCAAGAAATTGCACTGTTTAGGTAGGGATATAGTGAGAAGCTATTGCGTTTCAGGTTGCTTTCTCGTTTACTGGAGCAGACCCTTAAGTTTAAATGTTTTACATAATACTAATGAGTGAAAATTGTTCTATGACAAACAGATAGATAGAGACATATATACCGAAAGACATACAGATAAATGGGCAGACAAACATCTAGAAAGAAACATAAATATATATACAGATTTACACATAGACAGAAATAAAGACAGACAGACTAAAAGGCAGGCCGAAAGGCAACTAGACAGGCATACAGAAAAAAAACAAAGACAGATATACATATAGACTGATTAACAAACACTCAAAATGATTTAAGACAGATAAACTGTTAATTTAAAGACAGACAGACACAGGTACTAAAAATGTTTTAAAATACATAATTAAACGTGAACGAAATAATGTTTTGAAATTTGTTCAATATCTATCCTTAGCACAAAGGTTTTAAGCAATAAGGTGAAGACCAAAAAAAAGAAAAACACAAGTCACCTAAGTAGTAACAGAGTCAAGTCCATTCAAAATTCATTTAAACCTTTGCCATTTCATTAACAAATTGTTTATTATACAGTTTTTATTATGACTAATTACAATCAAGTGACAGAGAAAACAATCATTACTCCCTCATCAAGACTGTTAAAAATTAATAGGAGTATTTTACATATTAACAATATCTTTTAGTTTAAACTGGTTTTTATAATGGCAACTGCAATATTTTATAAAAAAATATATATAATTAAAATTAATTAATACAAAAACAGTAAAAGAAACAGTAAACAAATATTCAGTTTAATTAGTAAATTAACTGAAATTGCAGAATTTTAAAACTTATTGTCTTATATTGTAACAGTATCTTTAAATTGTACAAATATCGGTAAATTTGTCTAAAGAATTATAGTTTTTGGAACCTCTCATCAAGAAATTGATTTTTAGTGCACCCATCTTACGTGTGCCACTTTGTAGATGACTACATTTAGTACAAATCAATATACATATAATGTGCTAATCCTTTACGCAACATTGTCTTATTAGTAGCAGATGTAGGATGTTGTAAATAAGTAATATGTTAACTGCAAATAAATGTAAAACAAGAAAGTTTATATCGTGCCATTTAGCAAAATATTTTCTGTAGTCATAACTATCTTGGATGTATACGTATATGTTTGTTTTTGTTTTGGGATAATGCGTATCTTTTTCAAAAATTAGTAATTTCCCTAAAGTTTAGGAAAGGATTTTGGGGTTAACACACATTGAAAATTAAAACGTTTAAAGCATTTCAAAACTGATGCAACACAAGAGAGAAATTGTCCTGTCCATTATCTACAACACCACACTAATACACTATTGTGTTGCATTATTAATGAACCATTATTTATTGTAGCCATTGACCTGAATAACAGTCGAAATGATGGTTTAGAATTTATCGATATTGTGGAAACTATTGTACAGTATTGGTAAATTTTCACAAGTAAATAACAAAGTTGAAGTATTAATTTAATTTAAATAGGTAGTGAAAGCGGACTAGTAATGTTTTTAAGTAGGATTTAATTATGCTGTGCATTGGCCTTGAAACGAAAAATTACCTTTATATAAGTTACATTTTCTTAACTTCTACAATATGTACATTCTTTAAATATACCTAATAAGTATGAACATCATACTAAAAAATGACACATCATATGCAACACACACTACTATTAATTTTATCTCCGTGTACAACACTGGTCCTGGTGTATCTATTTTGAATAGAAATTGCAATTACACTGCTAGACACGATTTAATATATT
>JAGFPH010002215.1:185688-198357 GCA_018207615.1 Philaenus spumarius
TAGCGAAGCATGAGTATGCATACAAATTTAACGAATAACTTTTATATTTTATAAAAGTTCAAATAGTTTTTCAATGGGCTTTATATAATTTTAAATAAAATGTGTACAAAGTGATCTAGGTTTATTAGTAAATATCAGGACAAAAACGTTTCATACATACATACATACATCTATAGTTTTAGGAATATTTCATTGAATTCTTAAGTTAAACTGTCGTACTTATTGGAAATTATTCATCAACGTCCAAACAATGATTCCTTGATAAATGGTAATTTATAAATACATTTTAAGCTATATTCTTTATAAACAAGACGACAAAATATTTTTTAGTAAAGTTATTTGAAAACAGGAAATTTGAACATTTTCTCAAAACTATATGGAAATTGAAGGAAAACAATCAAATATCGCCATCAGTAAATATGTGCTTATTAAATGCAATAGCAATTGTTAACCTTTTCATAGTTGACTCCATTCACTGACTGGTGGATTTACTGAGTAGAATAGTTAAGTACACACTTAATAATTTTTCTTTGCTATTCTAAAAAATCACACACATCCAATTTATTGAAAGTGCAATCAAAAGTGTGATATAACTTATTAAATTAAAAACAGCTAACTACAGGTTGTAAGCATAGCTTTGGAAATACTTCTAATTTGTATTCATAATACCTTTAAAAGAAATTATCAATCTTTCTTTACTTCTTACTAGTATTATATTATACATTTTTATTCAACATGGTCATTCATTCTGATTTCATTATTCTGCTTTCAAAAAAAAAAAAAGAGAAAAAAAAAACTTAGTGGAAAAGTCACGTGATTTAGTCACTCAGCTATGAACCGCGTCCTGATCATACTTTCACTTTATGGTACATAATTTCCTAAATGCCTTCAATAAGCCGTAAACACGACCCAAGATAATGTTCTGCCCAAGGCCATTCATTGACTGAAACGTGACTCGTACAACTTTATGGACTAAAAATTTTCTACCAAGAAAATATCCGTTTATTGTTTACGAACAGAATTTAAAATGTATACATGAAGCACACACTCATTACGGTATCTCTTGAACTACAATAGCTAGAGAGCTGAAACTTTCCCTGGATGTTTAGGGATAGCAGGTCATAAGTATTCTACAATAGTCTAATCAAGTGGGTAAAATGCATTTTTAAAGAGTAAAAGACTATGGAGAAAATAAATTAATATAATTTACTTTATGTTCTATCTATTTTTAGCAATCCATTAATTAGTGGTCAGTATAAAGTAAAATTAGCATAGAATATATACTTTCTAACAATATAAGCATACAATACTTATCGGAGTACACAGAATATTGTCTATGCCGACTGTCATGTTTGAATTCTGTAAACATTTGCCTAAATTAGTATATATATGATTGTGATTAAAACCATTTCTTACTCCTTTGTCTAATCTACTGAAATTAATCTATTTTCTAATTTATGAATACATTTAAAGTATTTGACAATTCACATTTTTTCCACAGAAGCAAATAATTATAGTTACTATTTAATTAAAAGATGGACATTATCAATCAGCTGAACTGTATAACTATATAGTTGATTTGGGCCCACATTTCCACTAAATGAACATCATTTATCTAGTAAGTGGCCTAAACTTGTTAAAACTAATTTCAGTATTTTACCACCAACTTTAAAAAATAATTATTAACTTGAAGTTTAATTAATAGGCAGTAAGTGCACTCGAGTAGTTTTAATGGTGTTAAATTAATTTAAAGAAAAAATATGATACACTAGCAAGCCCCCGGTCAATTTAAATGAATGATTTAATCCCCAAAAATATCAAATTCAGTCATATAATATATTCAAAACAATATTATTATTAACTTAAGAATATACTCAAGTTTGAAAAGTCAGTAGGCCCATAACTTGTAAACTAGCACAAGCTCAAACTTGTATGATCCTATAAAAAAATATCAATATACACACATATAGCCCAAGACATTTAGATTTATAAAACATTATAAAGTTTATTTAAAATATAAAGTTATATTTGTAGTCCTGAATTGTTTTTTAGTTTGTCAAGATTAAAGTAAACAAAATAGGATTTTAAAATACAATACATTCTCAACTATTTCTATCCTCAAAGTCGAACGTACAGCATTTTATATCTTACATTATGTCCATAACTCATGTAACAATAAACTTGAAGTAGTCATATTAAACCTGCACATTAAACTTATCTGGACAGCTTATGCACTTGGCTGTGTTTTACATGTAATAAAGATTATGTGACAGAAAGTAGGCATGTCAAAACGTAAGAGTCATAGGTTACAGTACAGCTATGCGCATGCTCTATACTCGTGTTACTCAAACACAATAGTTTTTATGGGAGTTGATATTGTACACAAGTGAATAATAACGTATATGAACTCTCTCTTTCTCTCTCTCTCTCAAATGGTTACCTTAATTTGTTATGTTTAAACAAGTTTCATATTTCTTGAATAAAAAACTTATTTGTATATATAATTTACGGACTATATGCAGTGCGTTTTTCTCTGCGTTGTGGAGTCCAAGGGTTGAAATACAGAGTTCGATCGTAGGTCTTGCTGTAAAGTACAATTCAATTTACTGGAACCAGATCAAACTCTCGCAATTTGACTTCAAACACCCACATCCAAGTCGAGGGTAGATTGACCTGGTTTACATTATATAGTGAATAGAACTGAAGAGGTGTCCAGATACTAATTCCTCTATCAGCCAGCTTAAAACAAATAAGACCAAAGTTTGTGTTGTTGAATTATTTCCCTTTGATTTTCCTTTGCTATGGTATAACTTCAAAATATAACGTTTTCTTAAGACATTGCTGTAAATTCCTATACTCTAATACGGTATAACAAAGTAAATTCACCAATCTATGTAATCTTTCATAACGAATACACTACCATACCGATTCAGACAAGTGAAATGCCATTACAACTGACTAGCACTTTTGTTCAATATATTAGATGTTGTCACTGTCATCGTATTTGTTAAAATAATTATTTCACATATTTTCCCAGCAAATATATTATTTTTAAAACTAAGACTATATAAGGAGTTATAGTATCAGTTTTAAGGAAATACACAACATATAGTATTAAGTTTATAAATACCTACTATTTCCGAGTATAATGATCCAATTGTTTGTATTTATACTCCCGCGGTTTCTGATGACACAAGCATCCATCCTCAGGTATGACTCTTGCGAGGTCGTCTAAACATTAAAAGTTATATATTTCGTTTCTTTAGTTATCAAACGCGTTTCAACGACAATGTCGCCAGGTACATACTAATTAATGTAGCCCGTGCATCACTGAGGATGGCGATATTGTCGTTGAAACGTGTTTGAGTATAGTAAACGTATTCATTGTGAGATTTTGTGTTTAGGTTTTATTTGATCTAATTCTAAACAATAATGAACCAACATATGTTTGTTTAGTTAATTATCAAAGCAGGATAAAAAACAAGTATTCCGTATTTGCAAAAAAAAAAAAAAAATATTACTGAATCAGTCTAAAACAGCGAGTGGTCTGTATTTAGTTATTGTATTTACTAAAATGCAATTCAATTAATCCTTTAGTTGGTAGGTGAACACAGGTGGGATTAGAGTTCGTTGTACCATTTTCAATGTAAATAATTATGTTGATATTTTAAAATAAATGGAAAAATTAAACTATTTATATTTATTCTTTTCATAGCTACTAAAAGTATGACATGTGTTCATAATCTACTATAAGACATTTTTATTTGTATATATTATTTTATTAAGATTACATTTTCTACAATAATAATGAGTCTGTGACATTTAATAATTTTCTTATAATTGTATATACTGCCAAAATAATTTTTAATCTCGCAAAAAAACGTTATAAATAACATTACCAAATAAACCTTTTAAAACATTTTTAAACTTTAATTTCAGAAATATGAAAAGCCTATATTTAAGAGCGTGACAATGCAACCCGTGAAAAATGGAATATTAATTGTCTGAATCGTTTTTGTATTTAAAATTTGGTCATGTCTCCTACAATTGAAAAAATAAGACTAAAATTATGTTTACGTTTTTACTCAAGAAAAAAGTAGATTAAAAATATTTTCTACCTAATGGTAAATAAATTTAAATTGAATTACTAAAAATAATAATTGTTATAAAACGTTTAAAACTAATTCACTCTTAATTTTTGGCCCTCGTTTTCAAGTATTTTTCCTGTTTTATTTACATAAGGATATACATGCGGATGTTCAAGGTGAAGCAACTATCTAACATGTGAGCAGTCAAACACAACGAACCTAATAAAACTCTTGACCTAGACTTCACTGTACGGTCTAATGTTGCTTTGTATGTACATCAAAGGAACTAGTGTTGCATTCCTTGACTGATAAAATACTTCCGACAGTTCCTAGTCAACTTAATTTGCTACGTGCTTCAAAGATAAAGTGTCAAAGAGATCTTGTAATAAATGCTTCGAGTCGAGTACACTTTGCTTCACTTGAAATTCCAATAACTGTATACACTATTTGCATTCCACCATCGTTGTATAAATAACTAAACTTTTAAAAACTAAAACGTGTTTAATGTAGTGAACTGTGGATGAATTACAACATCTACTCAAAAGAAGTTTTATAATACAAAAACTGTAAAATTAATAAATAAATAAATTATCTTTTTTTTATCTTTACGTCAACTAATCCTTCCGTTAATTTACAGATTACTGCAGTTTCGGGCTAAGTGAGTCCATCTTCAGATCATATAAAGTATATTTTTTTTAGTTTTTATTAAAATCGTTCCATATGGAGCTTGTCAATAAAACATACACAGTACATACGTAACAACACATAACACAACATAACACTTTTACACACATCTGAAGATGGACTCACGAAGCCCAAAATTGCAATAATCTGTAAATACACGAAAGAATTAGTTGACGTAGTAAAAAAAGGTAATTTATTTATTTATAAATTTTAAAAAGTTGTAAAATTAACCTGTCAGAACCCAGTTATTATTATTATTTTTTTTTATAACGTAATTATTTAAATAATTAAAATCCCAGAAACTACAATAACACTAATAACAGTGAAAACCCTGTTTTATATAAATACTATAAAGCACATTTCCTCAATTGATAACGTTAGTGATCCTTAGACATTTTGTAAAATCATAAATATTTGGAATCAGAAAGGAACGAGTATGTTTACATTTTAAGGCAATAATTGTATACAACCTTTTAATATATTTGTGAAAAGCTAGCAAAACAATAATCAAATATAGGCATTACTAGAAGACCCAGGCAAAGCATGGTTAGTTTAGGCGTAGTCATTATAAACATGTATTCATACAAATTAATTTCATATATGGTTCAAATATTTTGGAGACAAGCTATTAGGCCTATAAAATCAAACCGAATTAATATAATTTTGTAGTAGAAATCGCGAGGGAAGCTAGGTTAGTTTAGGCGTAGGTAGTCATTATGAAAGGAATACAAATTAATTTCATATAATTATGGTTTAATATTTTTGTCACCAGCTATTAGGCCTGTAAAATCAAACCGAATTAATACAATTTAGTAGTAGAAATCGCGAGCGAAGCTAGGTTAGTTTAGGCGTATGTAGTCATTATAAAATGAATACAAATTAATTTAATATAATTATGGTTTAATAATTTGGTAACAAGCCAGTAGGCCTATAAAATCAAACCGAATTAATATAATTTAGTAGTCGAAATCGCGAGCGAAGCTAGGTTAGTTTAGGCGTAGGTAGTCATTATAAAATGAATACAAATTAATTTAATATAATTATGGTTTAATAATTTGGTAACAAGCTAGTAGGCCTATAAAATCAAACCAAATTCATATAATTTAGTAGTAGAAATCAAGAGCGAAGCTCGGTTAGTTTAGGCGTAGGCAGTCATTATAAAATGAATACAAATTAATTTCATATAATTATGGTTTAATAGTTTGTTGACAAGCTAGTAGGTCTATAAAATAAAAAAACGAATTTATAATTTACTACGAGAAATCGCGAGCAAAGCTAGGTTAGAATATGGGTTAGTTGAAATAATATGGGTTATAGAGCAACGATGGCCCGTGGTTGTTAAGGCGTCAATGCTTTATCAATCGTCATGGCAACCATCAATGGAAAAGTTCCGAGTTCAATTCCCATTGACCCCGAATAATTTTCTAAATGGTTTCTTAACAGCCATCATTGGCTGTGGTTCGGATTCCACTTATAACTGTAGGTCCCGTCTTCAATAGCCTTAAGTGCAAAACAGCAGGTCGTTAAAAAAATTTTTTTAAATAAAGTAAATTAACATATAATATTTGTAAATATAAAATTGTTTAATGTACTCAAATATTGAATGCAAACTTAGACTTGAGAAAGCTGAAACAACAAAATAATGGAAATAAATACTCAATTGAACATTTCTTTTAAGTTGTAAAACGTTTTTTGTGCATATCTTGGCGCCCATGTTCAATATCACGTGGATGTGTGTCGTCTATTTCACTTGTAAAACTTTGTACCCAAAACTAGGCTGCGTTAAATTGGATCCTCATAAGTAATTGTGCTTGCGAAACTAGCAGTTATTTTCCTAGTTTTGATTCTAATTTTGAGTATTGAATAATTATAGTGACTTGTTCTTCCTACTGTTTATAAGTTTTTATATTTTGATACTAATCCGACAAGATTGGCTATAAGTTTTGTTGTTGAACTTAGCAGTTGTATCAATACCGTGTTATCTTCTACTTATTATTAGTACACACAAGTTCAGCTGAAACCAATATGTTAGAGCGCCGTCAACAAGTTGCAAATAACTTTGTGTATTCGAAGTAGCCAAAATCTTCTCAATCTACTAGTAAGCTAAAATCAGATAACCAAAACAAAACAGACAATAAAAACTTTATGAAATATTCATCTTGTCTTTCCTCTTTAGTCTGAAGTCCGAATTCACAGTTACCGAAAATGTTTAATGTTTAATACAGTGTTGCCAATTCAACCGCATGTTAAAGTAGGGGAGCGCTCATTTTGAATAATTACCAAGCACACAAATTGCAATGTCCTACATTATATAACTACTCCTGGCCATTCATATTCAACAATATTTCAAAGCAAAATATTCATAGCTATTAAATAAATAAATAACTTATTACAGGAAAAGATCAAACGAATATAATCAATGTGTATTAAAGTATAAATATATGCTCAAACCATGCAAAGCTTTTGAGATTTTCTGTATAAATAAAAGATGTTTACTGGAATCCATCAGGTCAAACTTTAATATTAAATATCTTTTATACCTTTGCAGTTTCATTACTTTGGGCTTTTACATAGGAATAATAAATTATTGTAACTTAAAAATGAAAACACAATGCATTAAACAAAAAACTTGAAACTGATCTACAGCCGAGTGTATGGACTTATAGTAAATATTAGATGAATTAATTGGTTCTTGGTTAAATACAAAAATAAGACAAAGTTTTAACTTAAAATTTCGTCATTGCTTGCAATCGTACGGATGAAAATAAAGAAATGAAAGGATGAAAAAGAAATGGATACTAACTGTAAGCTTTACTAAATTCCTTATGTAAAGGTTAAAATAATTTGATTAAAACATAGCTAAGGCTAAATAAAATCATTTAGTAAATGCTGGTATAATATTTAGATGTGCATCTTAAGTGGCTTTATCTTATCTATAGGTAATGATATTCATATTATCTATTATAATATTATTTATTCCAATTTGCAAAATGAAATAAAATAGGCCACCACCAATGTATAGTAGAGATGATTTTCACTTGAATTGCGTTGTTGTTGTTTATTTAATCTTCTTTACTTCTACATATAATTTATAACTATTTGAATTTACAGAAAAGACATTTGGTGATAACTGCATTTTCAAAAAACAGCAGTATGATTTGAACTTTAATCGAAAATAAAAGTAATATATTATAGAAAGCATCATTTAATAACTTAACTTTAAAAATTACATTGCATAGTATTTACATTGCGCATTGACATTTGATATAGTTTTGAAAACAGATGTAAAATATGCAAATCATTAAAGGAATAAAATATGTTTTAATTATTTGAGTTAAATTATATTATTATAAAAGTAAAGCACATTTACCTCAAACCGAGATGAATCTGATGTAAAACATTTCAGATTTCAATACATTTCGTTTACAGATAAGTTATTATTAATCTTGTAGTATGCCTAATGATTGAATTCGTTTTATTAATGTTAAAACTCGTAGTTTTAAATATGTAAATGTGAAAAATGTTTTATTTTTATAGGCCTACAGCACGTTTTTAATATATAATTTGTTACTGATTGCCAGCAACATTTCTGAAAGAAACTAAATATAATTTTTCTAATGTTTGTTTTAAAAGGTTTAGAGCTATTACCATACAAACCTGCAAACGTTAAATAATGTTTTAAAACTAAATAAGAAAATAACTAATTTGTTTTATGTATAGAATAAACAACAAATAATTTTGCAAGTTGTATTGGTTAGTACTAACTGAAAGTTTTGCACGTATATTGATAATTTTTAAATTTTTAAGTAGTAGTTTTAAAGACATCCCCGATAATGGTACTAAAACCCACCCTATATTTATAAAAGTAACCTATATAATTTTGTAAAATAAAAGAGGTGTAATAAAAGAAAGCATAAATATCAGAAAACATACATTTTTGTCGTGATAAATGGTATGAATATCTTTATGATAATTCTCGCTATACAGTGATACTGTTTAGAATCCATAACTTATTGTCACCAGTAATGTATCAATATTTAGTCCTGTCAAGGTTTTTGTAATTGGTTTGGGAAAGTATTTTATGGAGTGATGATATAATAATACATTTTTAGAAATCACTGTCGGTATGGAACGCTTGGCTAACTTGACAAGCTCGCACTTTTCTTGTGCAATGCCATAGGTTACACACAATATTTTAAATTCAGATGGAATAAGGTGTCAATAGCCTCTACGGTATCGCTGAAACCATAAACGCTACATTTTGTTGATATATTCTTTTTGCGTCATCCAAAACGCTCGTAAAATGTTTTCTTTCCTCGCACTATAATGACGAAAAAGAAATCCCTTGGGAAAAGTTCCACCACAGGTACATCACATCACAAGCACTGGTTTCCAGTTAGTCATTTTCATCTCTGAACTACTATGGCATTTATTCCAAGTGCTATAGGTTTACGCCATATCTAGTCTCAGTCAATATAACCAAACGTGATAGAATTATTGCACCAATCCTATGACATACATTGGGGTGTTTTATGTGCTCCGGAAATTAATCCCATGACAAGTTTATATTAGATCTGCATTTATTGATTAGATTTTGATTTTTCATTTACATTTAGTATGAACATAAAAAACACTGGAAGATAATTCAGATTTTCTTAACATAGGCTTAGCAGTGTTTTAGGAAATCGTATTTTAAAGAATATTTGAATGAATAGAAATAAAAATAAATATATTTTGTGGGAGTTTATAGGTACGTTTAGTAGCAAAAACAACAAATAAATCAACATAATTATAGTTTGAACTTGTAACCAAAATAAGTATAAACCTTGTGTTTGTATTTACTGTCAGTGTATTGCATATCTATATAAATAGTACAGCCTCAAGTAGGTTTGAATTACTTATAAATACATAGTTTCAATAAATGCTAACAGTATGCTCAAAATATTTGTTTACTTAAAACACAGATCAGCTGTTTGAGATGTTCAATGTTGGCTGAATAATCATTTGTTTATACTTGTAATTCCATTAGCTGATTTATTACTTTGAAACAATTATTTCTAATTCTAATTTGTAGTTTATGTAGCCCATGTTAAGCAGGTACTTATTAAACTTTTTCATAACTTCTTTTATATATTAAAATTAACACATAGTAGTATTAGATTAAGGTATGGTTAATCAACTATATATATATAATCCAAATACCACTCACTCCCTCACTGACTCCTCACGAAATCTCAAAAAACTACTGAACGGATTGAAACGAAATTTGGTATGTAGCTTCCTCTAAGGCCATAGGTGCTCAATAAGAAAGAGTTTAAAATAATTCGAAATTTTAGGGTGTTTGACAAAGTTAATAAATCTCGATTTCTCTAAAACTCCAAAACGGATTGGAATGAAATTTGATGTGTAGTTTCATCTAGTGCCGTAGGTGAAGGCTAAGAAAGGGTTTAAACAAAATAGAAACCTTAGGTGTTAGTTTGAGTGGGTTAAATTTACAAAATCACGATTTCTCTAAAACTACTGAACGGATTGGAATACAATTTGGTATGTAGCTTCCTCTAGGGCCATAGGTGCTCTCTAAGAAAGGATTTTTAAAAAATCGAAATTTTAGGAGGTTTGGGGGGTTAAAGTTACCAAAAATACCCATAAAAATACATAGAACAATATATTTATTGATTTACTTTTTTGGTTTATATACATTTAACTTTGATTTCTCTATTGATCCATGCAAATCCGGATCGGGTAATCTATCTATATATTTTGCTTCCCCGATCTATATATTTATCATCATATCTAATTAACGATTTGTCTAAACATGGTAAAATCTCAAACAATATAAATATACTATTTATGAGATAGATATTCCAACTAAACAAATCACATCAAGTTACCTTTGCTCTACGTAAAGGGATATGTGCCCCAGTTAAGTTGGGGAATGATATTTTGCCTCATTCCGAATGCGTTAAGTATATTGGATTCTACTTTGATCGTCGTTTGACTTGGAAAAATCACGTCAGGAACAAGAGAGATGTGGTCCACAATCGTTTTAGAAACCTACTTTGGCTAATAGGTAGAAAATCTGCTCTGTCTCTTAACAACAAACTTTTAGTCTATTGTTTAGTCCTCAAACCTATTTGGACCTATGGCATCGAACTTTGGGGCACTGCAAGCAAGTCCACTATACAATACATGCAGAGGGCCCAAAATAACATTCTACGAGTTATTTTGAATCCTCCATGGTATACTCGCATCTCTGAGATCCATGACTATCTGGACATGCCAACGATCCAAGAAGAAATTGTTCGTCAAAGTAGGAATCACATGAATCATCTTTCGGGACATCCTAACCCTCTTGCCAGGCTGTTGTTAACGCCATGTTCCGTCAGAAGACTGAAGCGAAAGGACATGTTATCTGACTAGGAAGAATTTCGGGCGGTGGCTCCACTATCTTCATAACGCCATTTTTACTGTATATAATCTAATTATAGTCTGTTGACTGATTGCAGATTAAAATAATAATAATAAAAAAAAGATATTCCAATTAAACAAAATATTGAACTTTTATAAGTCTTACGAAATTTGTTTGAAGGGTTTAAAATATTGGTAAATTGGATTTTTTTTTTTATTTTGTTGCCTAAAGACTGATCACGATTTCTTAAAATGTATATAGCCTTGAAACAAGAAACCTGGCACAAATAACTGTAACTTGCCCCTTCCGCCCCTCCCTCACTTTCAGTTTCCTACTCATTGATCACAAGGCACTGGTGCATCAATTGGGCTTATCATTTTGATGTTCTCATTCCTCTAAACCCTTCAATTCCTGATACTCCCATTCCCTCTTATATTGCGGAGGATAATATTGGGCAGCTTTTAGACACTAATCTCCAAAACTCTCAGTCTCCTTCGACAGAACCGTGTTTGTCAACTGATACTGTTGAGTCAGATCATTGTTCGATTGTTCAAACCAGCCAGAAAAGTGGGAAAAAAGGGCGAAAATGTTTTTCTAATACTAATTGTGCTAAAGCACACAGGGAGTCTGTAAAAAGATACAATACAAAAAATCCCGCCGTAAATCGCTAGGCAGTCAAAAGATACAATAAAAAAAATCCTGCCGTGCATCGTGAGGCTTCCAAAAAGTACAGTCAACAAAACCCAAAGGTCAATATGGTTGCCGTTCAAAAATACAGTTCTAAAAGATCTCACATGAAGATGCATCCATATTATTAAAAATCAATGTCAGGGTTTCACTATAACTGCAACACCGATCATTACAAAGACAAACCAGTTGATCTATGTCCTATGACGACATGTAAATGGTGTACAGCTATGAAGTGGTATACATGACATGATTTAGAACCTACGATTCATATCCTTATGACACACAAAAAATTACAATCATTTGTCGCATTTATTTCACCAAAATAATTATGCAATAGCGAAGCATTGCCGGGTCAGCTAGTATATCTATAGGCAAAGTATGGGTTTGCGTAAGAAGAATGCATACGTCTTGTAATATCCTAAACATATGATTAAACAAAGAATCAATTGTACGAAACTTTAATGTTTTCAGGCAGTCAGACCAGATTATAAATTCGCCTTTAAAACAATCTAAATGTAAAAGAATTGGTTCTAATAAAAACACAAATCTCTCGCCAAATTTTTAAAGAAGCAATCTAAAAACATTTTGCAATGTTCATCGCAAATGTATTACAACTCCCCACAGATTTCATAAGAATAAATAAATAAACCAACTGGTGTTAAAACCTTACGGTGCAATTATGTTTTGTGATGGAGAAAATTGCTTGCACCCTTCTCCCACGGCTTAATGTGAACACATCTGTACTGAGTTCGAGACTTTTAATTTGTAAGTTATAATTTTATATTTTATACTAATATT
>JAGFPH010002216.1:0-18788 GCA_018207615.1 Philaenus spumarius
CGAAAAAGAGTCTAGAATTGAGCTAGTGTACTACACAAAAGACAAAAAAGGTCTAATTAATTTAAATTTAAAAAACTTAAGAATAGGAAACAACAAGTTTTTCTTTTCTTGCCCTCGCCAAACCTCTCAAATTGTTCTAACGGGGTAGTACAACAGAACAACATCAAATAAGGCCTGAAAACACTTGGGTGTTATTTGATGAGGGAAAGTGTTAAAGTTAACAACAAAAGGTTGTGTTTATTGAATAAATTAAGAGGGTAGGGAGGTTTGCGCATGGCAACATGTATTTACATTTATTACCATAGCAACCAATTGAATAAAATAACAGATAATAATAAATTATAACTGTTTGCTCCAATATTTCCATTAACAGCTGATTTCAAAATTTGAAGCAATTATTTTTGTATTTCTAGCTTTTAGGTTAGGGTCTTAAAGTGTAGACCTGAACCTTGCTGGTTCTTTTAACCGTTATTATAACTGCTGCTATAAAATATAAGAAATAATTTAATTTGAACATTTGTCATTATTTATCATCTTAGTTTTGAGGTTATTATTATAAATAAAACATAACACATGTTTCTAGAGAGTTCCGTTGGGGGGTTGGCGTGCGGAGCACGCAGGGGTCTCCCCTAGTTAGTTTATATGTTAACTATACTTACCTGCAAGCTGTAGGTAGTTTGCTGGGACCAACTTTCCAACCCTATTGGTGTGTTCTTTCCCCATTATTTTCGATTCTCCCTTAGTTATCAGAGTTTACCATTGCTTTCCTATACTTAATGTTTTAGTTTAGAAATCAAATACTAAAGATCATATTAAATGTATTTGTATTTCAAGTTACGGTACTGTTTTATTATAAACTTAACTATTTTAACATTTATGGAGATAATAAATGTTTTTCTTTGCAATTTTGTATATAGCATTTATTATTTAGTTTTTATTATTTATATTAGCAGACAAAATTTAATTTTTAATATGAAATAAAATATCACAAATACATACATACACTAATATGCTGCTACTTAAAACTAAGATACAAATGTAAGACAGAATAATGTGATATAAACTTTACGAGTTATGAAAACTACAAAATATGGACTTTACTATTAAGCCCAAGTGAAAAATCACAGGCAGATTAATTAGATACACATCAGAAATACATCATGTAAAAAAATATCTACAGACTTTATCTAGGCCTAACTATGCTGACGGGGATTTTTAACTCGGTAAATGTGTACAACTATAAGGATTATAAAACTGTAGGCCTATTTGTTAAACATTTTTATTTACATAGTCTACGTTATTATATATTTAAAGAAAGGTAAATTACTATCTTTTAATTGCTTTTTATTTCATATTGATAGATCAAATGATTTAGAAGTTGTTAATATTATGGTGACGAAATGAATAATCGAATATGTTTATGTGTTATACGAAGATGTGCTAATGTTTCCGAAGTTAAACGAATAGGTACCTCTTATTTAAATTTGTAAAAACAAATATATTGCTAATACAAAGTTATATTTATATACAGTTTATAACCTCAAAGCAAATATTATAGCATACATTAGTTCTATAACGCATATTATTTAAAACAAATTTACTTCACAAGAAATTATAACTATAATATTCTTTATTTCTATGTTGTATCTTATACGAATTTCCCTGTTTGTAACTTAGACTTATAAATAAAAAGAGGTACAATGAAATGGTTTAATCACTTAATAATACAAATTGAGTACATATGATTATTTAATTATCTCGGGGTTCAACGTTTATAAATTTTGCCGGCTTTCTAACGGTTATAGTTGTAACACAATTCTTTGTAAAGTCAATACCTAACAAATTAAAAAAAATCTTAATTACTAAAACAATTATTTCTTTACTTAGGCCTAATGAATAGTCCAGCTCCGGTTCGAGACGTGAAAGGATGCATCCAAATTTTAATTTTAACTTGCAATTAACCGACAAGCCGTATAACCATGGTGCACCATTCGTGTTTAATGTGAAGTGTAATGTGTATGTGCGTATAAGTGTGTGTGTAATTTAATTTATTTGTATATGAGGACTCGTAAATGACCCAGTGAGGCTCGAAACCGCGGTCGTCAATATATAAGACGTACAAAACGTACAATAGATCACAAATGCAAGGTATGTTATAGTTCTTAAATTTAATATTGTGATCAAGGAGTAGGATACAAAATGAATTACATATTATTTCTTCTTGCTGCATAATCTAGCGATTTATGTGGCACATTTTAAATTGTCTGCCATAAAATAAATAAAAAACTGTTCTCAAACAAAGCTAGTAACGAACTCTTCATAGTTAACTACCTTCTTCTTCCTCTCTACTCCAACTATACTTCCTCTTCTTCCTCCTCATCGTTATTATTTCTTCTTTGCTTTTACATTGTGTTGGCCTACAGTTGTTGAATCTGTATGATTTTTACAAACGTGATGAGATATTATTACTAATGTTTTGAAATGGTATGAGTATAATGGGCTGTGTTTCTTTTTTTATGATTATGAGTATCAGGGACTGATGACTGATGAGATCCTCTGATATGATGTGCCAACTGCTTATGAATAAAAACGAATTTTTGGTATCTTTACATAACGATTAAAGTAGTAAACATAACCCAAACTATAATCTACACTGTGTTTGTTTAAATATTACAGATGATGGGTGAAATCAGCTTTTTTATTATACTAGCTGAATACCCGTGCATTGTTACTGGGAATTTGTTTTGCATCACAGTTACATAATTTGTAATATTTTTCTCTCATCTTTTATTGCACGAAAGTGAATTATTACATAATATTTTAAATTAGTTTGTTATTTATTGTTCACTGGCGGCCCGTCAATCGTCTTTGTCGTGGTATTTGGACTGCATAAATTAAATCAATTTAAAATGAAAGCATTCAGAGCGAAGAGCGTCTTCTTTTTCAACAGCTAAATCTACAAACTGGTAAATCACAGTCTGGGCTGGATGTTGCGGATCACCCAGATACGTCTTTATGCGAATCCATAGATCGGGATAGTTTTGATCAGCTTACGTTTAAAATATTTTCTTGAAATGAATAATTGCCAAATTTCAGCTCTCTATCTTTAAGGAAAGTTTAACAATTAATATTTATTGTTTTAGTGGTTGTTATTACATTTCTACCCCTTAGCAGAACGTGACAAAATGTAAAACTGGGTTATTTTGTATATGTATCATGTTAGAAATAAATGTACAGCTCTTTAGCTTTAAGGAAAGTATACAAATGTATATTTATTATAATAATGGGTAATTAATGACCTTATTTTTAGCTGTCAAGCACTCTAAAATATATCCTTTCTGGATTACCGGTTTCGGTGGTTCATACCACCATCATCAGATCAACCTCAAAAATGATTCATTCCTCTGTTGTGGAACACGTCGTAATAAACTATACACAATTAACATAAAACATTAAAAAACACAAACACTTGAACAAATTTAAATATATACACTGAAAAATCAACTTCGCACATCACATGAGGACTACACATGTCATTTCATGGAGGGCATGTTTGTTTTTAGGAGTTGTTATCAAATTTTTACCCTTTAGCAGCACATAAAAAAAATGTAAAACTTGTTTATTTTTTATAAATGTAACTTGTAAGAAACAAATGTACAAACATTCAGCTTTCTAGCTTTAAGGAAAGTATAACAAACAATATTTATAGTTTTAGGGGGATTTTCAACCCTTAAAGACCAAATATTTTAAAATCCTTTCTTAGTGAGCCTCTAGCGCCTATGAGGAATATGTGCACCAAATTTCACGTTCGTAGGCTGCATTCAATTAAAATTTATAGTTTTAGGGGTTGTTACTACATTTGCACCCCTTAGCAGAACGTGAAGAAATATAAAACTGGATTATATTTTATATGTATATTGTAAGACATAAGTGAACAAAATTTCAGCTCTCTAGCTTTAAGGAAAGTATGAAAGTTATTATTCATTGTTTTAGGAGATGTTACTAACAACCCTTATCACGTAGTGGTAAAAAAAATAGCCTTCGACCTATTCTCAGACCTACTTAACATACACACAAATTTCATAAAAATCGGCGAAGCCGTTTCGGAGGAGTTCGATAACAAACACTGTGACACGAGATTTGTATATATAGAGATGTTACTCACTTTATATACGTACAGACGTATACTCGCTTTTATAGGAGTTGATTGCTTTTTATTTCATATTGATAGATCAAATGATTTAGAAGTTATTAATATTATAGTGAACAAATTAATAATCAAATTATGTTTATAAGTTATACGAAAATGTACTAATGTTTCCGAAGCTAAACGAATATATATTTCCTCTTTATTTTTGTATAAATGATTATATTGATTATAAAAGGTTGTATTTATATACGGTTTATGACCTCAAAGCGAATCTTATAACAGCATAAATTATTTTCTATTACTCATATATAAAAAAATCAACTTCACAAGAAATTATAATAGGGGGATTCATGCAACCTGTGGTAAATGCCTAATGTATTACCATGCTAAACTGCTATTTTAATTTTGCGTGAAGGACCGACCCCTTTGTGCAAATGTGTTAAAGTGTTATTTGCTAAAGTAAGGTTGTCCTTGTATAAATAACTTTTTTGAAACACCAAAGACAAGTAGAAAGGAAAAGTCCTCACTATTTAATTATTCAATTTGATTGTAAATAAAAACACCATTTTGATAATTAATCAATATATTTTTTATTTATTTTGTAAAAAAGGATTTCTAATAACAAAAAATTGACACTAAAGATATGTTTAGGATAGCTGCAGCCTTGTCCCCTCCGAGGTTCGAGAAATTAGTGTACTACCAGAAAAATAATACCTGAGTAATTTATTATTATCATAATAATTAATATGAAATGGGTTAATTCATAGGGTTCTTTTTAGAAAATAGGAATTACTTGTTATATTTTTATGTATTACTGTAGTACTCAGAACATTCTAAAGATTGATTTGGTATATAGTTTATTACATTATTTTGATTACATCACTCTTTTTACAGTTCTTTAGACTGAAACTGTAATACCCTACGCACTTTATAATTTGTAAATTATATTTTAGATAAAATTAGGCCCCATTTTCTGCATTTTTTGGAAATATATTTTGTGTTTTCGAGATCTAGGCTAAATCAATAAAGTTTAGAATATTTTATGCCTCCTAACCATATTCTTTAGTTTGTAAAAAATTTTTTTTTCCCTACTTACTAAATAATGTATATATTACATTTTTGTATATTTATAACAAGATTAGGCCTCCTCTTTTTGGTTCCTTTTTCGTAAAATCAAATACCTACCGGTACACAGAGAATGTTGTCTGTACTTTTCTGAAAACGAAAATGTATAAATGTAACCTACATTACTAAAATGGTTTTTATAGGTTTTTAAATGGAAATGTGTTCCAGTAGTAAAAATGTGCCTGCCAGTATAGAAATATTCAACTGCCAGATAGAGGGTCATCAAGAAAGTAAAAAAGAAAGAAAATTATGTGTACCTTGCTGGTCGGATTCCCGGAAATTAAAGATAGGAGAACATTTTTATTTTCTTGTTCCATCGTTTCCCCGGTTCCTTCCGAATTCTTTTCTTGGATTCGAAATTATTATTATTACTTTCCATCTCAAATAAAACAAGTAGGCTACAAGAGAAACCCAAAATTATAACAAACAACCTGTTTTGTTGATTCAAGCTGAAAACCTCAAATTACCTTCCCCAAGAGTTTTACGACGTTACCACTGGTTTACCAGACCACAGACCATTCTGTCAAACGAGTTTCTATATTTTACCATACTTACAACGTTTAAAATTAAACAAATAAAAGAGCACTGTGGCGACAAAATCACACTGATTTAAATAAAAACCCGAACCACAAAACAAGGAACAAAAGCAATAACTAAACAACTAAATTGTGAGTTATGTTTAATACGTTACCCTTAGTTGTTTAGTAATTGTTTTTGTTCCTTGTTTTGTGGTTCGGGTTTTTGTTTAAATCAGTGTGAACGTTTTACATACTTAACACAGGCTGCATGAATCCCCTATCGTCTGAAGTTGTAAACATAAACCCAAAGTATAAACTACGATGGGTTTTGTTTAAGCATTACAGATGATGAGTGAAATCAGCTTTTATATTATATTGTTACTCACTCGCTTTTATAGGAGTTGATAGGGTGCCTTTAAGTGTATTTAAAACTGGCCTTATTATATTTGTATATTTTTTACTTTCTCACTATACTATAGTATAGAGAAAGTATAGTATCGAAAAAAAAACCGATGTTGAGATTTTTGTGGAAATATCCGTTTTGGGACCCCCTGAGTCAAAAAAAGTGGTTTTTATAAAATGTCTGTCTGTATGTATACAAAGCTAGAGCGAAAACTATTCCACCGATTTCAAACAAATTTGCACCAGATATGTCAAGTAGGCCTGTATAGATGCACGAAAAGCAGTTTTGAAACATTTTAAAAAACAACCCCCATTTTGACAAAAAAACCTTCAAAAAATCAGTTATTATTTTTTATAAAAAAAAAACGGCTCTAACGATTTTGATAAAATTTGGTTTATTCATAGCCTTTAATGTAGCCTACCCTACCATATGCAAAAAACAGCATCTTTCTAAAAATTCTCGTTTAGCTAATAATAATTATTATAACTGATTTTGGGGGGTTTTTGGCCATAAAGGGGATTGATTTAAAAATTTGTCAAAACCTTTTGATTGGGACCTTTTTTCGTGCATCTATACAGGCCTAATTGACGTGTTTGGTGTAAATTTGTTTGAAATCGATCGAATAGTTTTATCTCTAGCTAATAATAATAATGTTTATTAGTTAATCTCCTAGTTTAAAATCACCTCTCCTATCCCACCTACAATAATGAAGTCACTGTGAATCTGTTTAATAATTTAAATATGTTTGTGAGAAAGTATGTGCCAGTTTCTGGTACCATTTATTTGCTGTAAAATAGTAAATAAACTTACTATGTAAGAGACTGTCTTCAACAATCACAAACACGCTAGACTCATATGAAGTACTAGCTGCTGTTGGCAAACTGTTGTGCAGTTGGTTGTTTATAATATAAATTCAATTATAGCAGAAACAAAATTCTTGCTCTATTATCTGGTACTTCTTCGTTGTTGAACCAGTATTGTTGATTTTATTCCGGTTAGAGTTTTGTAGAGGTTCTATACCTCAATGGTTTAATCAAAATGGAAAAAAGATTAACATGTTTTGCTGTTCATTTAGTATTTAGTATACATTTAAACAGTAGGTTTTGTAGTAATTTTCTTTTAACCCGTCTAAACATTATAAGTGTAAGCTTACTGTAATTTAAAACATTTTGAAGTACTTACCTTGATTCTATCTTACAGTGCAAGGTTTTAGTATTTTATTACCATGTTTAAGTTTAGTTTACGAAACAACTGTAATTAAATGGAAACGTTTTGTTTGAAACTTCATTTGAGTCGCCCAATTCCAAAACTCGTTATGTCCAAAAAATTTTTTTTTTTATTATTGCATAAACTGATAGATGGTAGCCATAGCAACACATTTCAGAGATCAAACAGTTCCAAAAGTCGTTATTTCTTACCTAAAAATCACTTTAAAAACTAGTTACTGTTCCAGAACTCGTCAAGTCCACTTCAAAAACTGTTCCATAGTACGTTATGTCCTTCTTACAATTACTGGACCAAAACTCGTTAAGTCCTATTACCTTTCAGTATTTCTTTAGTGCTTCAGTTCCATTTGTTGTTATGTCCAGGATAACTCAACCTGTCAAGTTTAATATAAAAAACAAGAATTCGATTGTCTTAGGAATGGTTTGCACTTGGCTAGCCAAAAACGCACCACAAGCAGTAAAAAAAAGTAGTCCTCCTATTCCCGATCATGGGTCATCTTACATACCACCAGACCGGATTTTTGGCAGAATCGAGAAGGAGGTTGCATCCAAGTCAACGATTGCTATCCCTCAAGAGTATGAGGAAATTTTCAATGGTGTTGGAACTGTGTACAAAGTAGGTACAGATTTTGAAGTACACAACTGGAAAAAAGCTGTTTTGGACATTCCAAAACATGGAGAAAATGCAGCTGTACCAGGGACTGCCAAAGCTCCAACAAACTGGCATTTCCAGTTCATGAAGAGTAAACGAATAATCATAACAAAGCATCATAACAATACTACTATTAAAGTGCAAGGAGAGAATGGGTACAATGTGGGTTGTGACCTATCAATCAGTAAAAAAGGGAAATCTTGGAATGAAATTGCACCAGAATTAGTTAATAAAGGTGTCTTAGTAAAGGATGAGAAAGTATATGACTTGAGATCTTTCCTTGTAAAGCATTATGGGCCTGAGTGGAACTTGCAGGCAAATCTACAGTTCTTCAAACAGCTTTTCACAGAACAAGAAATTATTTTACAAAGAGAAGAAAACGGCCCGGAAAACATAGCTGATGAAGATGCTGGAGAAATTCCTTAGGAAGATGAAAATATTTTGTCTGTGTAGTATTATGGGAATATTGCAGACACACCTATCTTGATTTAAATGATTTTTTACGGCTTATTTTAAAAATTTTATAATTATTTTATAATTTGTATAGTTATTGTTTTTTTTTATTGTCAGAAGTAACAGTTTTTTGTGAAACAACTGCCTTTTGTAACCTTACTTTCCCACTAATATTCTTGCATAGTAAACATAGGAAAATGTTCCAAAACTCGTTAAGTTCATTTTGTAGTTCCAAAATTCGTTATGTCCAACATATATTTTTAATTTGTAAATAAACTAAAACTGTGACATTTATATTAGTAGTCGTACATAATAAAATAAAAATCTACAAAAAATATGAAAAAAGAATCAATAAAATACTATAATTAATATAGCTTTAAGAGGTTTTTTTCATTTCCTGAAAATTTTTCGTTTTGGGACATAACAAGTTTTGGAATTGGACGACTCATTTATCTTTTTATATAGAATCAGGAAGGGGAACTTAAATTAAATTAACGTGGAGTTCTCATTATACGCCTGTTCCACTGTCCATTAAACCAGTGTGCTTGAACCAATTATAGTATAATAAAAAATTAACAGCTTGAACAGAAAATTAAAACTGTTTTAATTCCCTATTCTAATTTAGTAAAAATACAGTTTTATACAATGCTGTGCGATAAAAACGCGAAAACTACAATGATTATAATGTCTACACCTTCATTTGATAATAAGTTATTTTGTGAAATAGTATTTAAAATAACAAAATACACGAATATGTTCGACAAATAATCTCCATGATTAAAAAAAATCAAAAGCAGTCTTTACAGGAAAATGTTTCATTCTGTGTGACTGTGAGTAGAACAAACACTGTGGTCTTATAATGTTTGTTTTAATACTAATCGCTTCTGGTCTTTATAAAAAATAAACTTAATAAGTCAAATAAAGTTAGCTGAAATTAACCATGTTGGTTACAACAAGAAGATACCACAAAGCACATAGCTTTGCATTTTGCAGGTCAATGAACTTCATTTAACATTTCTCTGCTTAGGAAGAATTTCAAGGGAATTTTGGCTTGCATGATCGCCTGATCTGACGCCCACAGATTAATTTATTTGTCGCTAGTACAAGAGACGGTGTGTAGGTAAAGCACGATTGACGAATTGGAAACCTCGATAACAACACACATAAGAGGCAGGTTCAATAAACAGGTCGTTTAAAGTTTTTTCGAAAAGAAATTGCAAGTTTTTCAGTGCTTTATTGTTTTATTGAGATACAGAATATCAATTGGTGTACCTTTTATTAAATCCTAGTTATTGTAATGTAAAATTTTCTTAAACAAATTAGTATATTAAAAAGTAATAACGTAGAAAGTTGCGTCATTACTTTAGTTAACTACAGTGAACAGTGACTTTCAAACCACGCTGTATATTTTATAGGAATGCAATAAATTGTATATTCAATTCAGGAAGATAATAATATCTATGGTATAAACGACCCTGAACACATTGAGTCCCAGATCTGAAACTGAAACTTTTTACCTCCTTCCCAAGCAAAATCGTCAAAACTTATCCAAAAACCCAAGTCATTTTTAGTTTGTAATTAAACTCAATACAATGCGAGAAACACTTCAAAATAAATTTTTTTGAATAATTTCAATAATAATAATAATAAAATAATAAGTTATGATGTATTTTTTGGTGTATACACTTAACTGTACACATGCGCCTGGAGTGAAATTTGCACCTATTCTTACGTGTACACATATAAACAATTGTTTAGTAACCATAAAACATTATTTTGTTATATCTGTTGTTACTGTCTTCTAACATTTATAAAGAAAAAGAGGTAGTAAACAAGGAAATTAATAAGACAATGGATAAACAGAAAAAGTTTTATTCGTACAAACTTCATCACTCGTGTCAGTCATAAATGATAGTTCGCTGGATGGTCAATACATAAAACGATTTTTTAATTACTCATCCATGTTAATTGATAAATTATTCAAAAAATGTTTGTTTAAAACCCAACAACTTTCAGACTACTCAATTTGAGCACTCGTGAAGGAGTGGCACTTAAACTAGGGCTACTTTGACAACTATACTTGTATTGAATATTTCACCCACTAAAAATCATCCAATTACAATAAAACAAAAACTGTTAGATAGCAAATTATTTAAATTTAAATTTTTGTATCTACAATTTTTTTCTAAAACGTATATTTACATAAGCTACGTAATCATCGTTTTAAAATTGTAATTTTCTGAAAACCTAATGTTGCGCGAATAAAACCCAAATAGCTTTGTCACTTTCTATAGCGCTCAATACCGCTCGAAAGAGATATTTTGACAATAATATAAAGATACCATTGTATTCGTCAAGATTTTAACTTTCTAAAACTGCCTTCCAATCAGACATCACTCTTATACTGTAGTTTCGAAAATATAAAGGTTTCTGTAAATCCTTGAAATTGGACAGTTTTCAATCAATGAAACAGCAAATTTTGCATTCTACGTATATTGCTTACAATTGGTTGTAGGCCTAATTCTATTGATATCTTGATATCGTTTTGTAGAGAAAACTTCGATCTTTAGTTTGGTGTAAAGTAATCTAGATTTTAATGGTTAGATGTTATCAAATAGCAGTGGGAAATAGAGACTTTCGTAGAATTCAAACCACCGCTTTGATCGCAAAGCTAGTCTGTTTCTCACGCTGCTGATCCAACGGTCATTTTGTATTCCCTTTATCCTCGCGAACTTTGGACAGTTTATTTTAATTTTGTGAAACAAGTAATACAATGTGAAATAGTTTACAAAATAAGAATTTACAAGTATACATATTCTCTACAATTTCTTATAATAATATTTCATTTAGGGGCAAATGATATATTCCTAAATTACTATCAAACTAGGCCTAGTTTTGTTAGCAATATCTTGTAGTAGGAACATAAAAACTGGCGTTTACAAAATAAGAAAATTGAAATTGATATATATTTTATACAGTTCTATTTAGAACTAAAATAAGAAACTTTTGTACATTTTAAAAAAATTACAAAAATGTTTACTACTTTTAAGGTAGACCTAAAGTTGAACTTTTTGCTCTAGTTACTGAACATTTTTTGTTTCTTGAGCTAATAACTTTGTAAATTTTACATTAATCAATTTTTTACTGGCATGTATGATTTTTGTAACCTTTTTCTAAAAAAAGCTATGGGACACTTTTGGATTTTTTATAATTACTATATTTGGCGAATTTTTAAAAATATGCTTGCACACGCACCGAAATGGCTTGGCATTGCAAAAAAATAGCATGGACAGTTGTAGGGTTAGTTAAAGAGTGTTTATAAGCACAGTCCTCATAATACCATTTGTAAGAAACAGCAGACAATGCTGATTGATCTAGACAAACCTTACTCTAGAAACAGGTTTTTACAAACCCAAGGGAATTACTGGGCTCTGAGGATCATTAACAAAAATGATAACACTAAATAAATAATAATCTTATTTCATGTCGTAAGTCTCTAATAGCCTTCTAAATTAGACATTACTTGTGTAAACTTGAGTGTACACATGGAAAGATAGGAAAGTTTCCTGTGTACACTTAAATGTACACATGGGACTTAACGAGTTAACATCTACAAGCCTCCCTCAACTTTCATCAAGAAGTAACAAAGTTGAAATATCTGTTTTGGAAGTATTTGTCCTTACTCCACGAGTATATTCTTAACTAAACGTGAGTAAATAAAACAATAATGTTATAGTTCCCGATCTTATTAGTATAACTGACATAGTGAAGGAAAGCCTACTTTTAGTAACAACGAAATATAATATACATAATGTAAGAAGTTTTTATTCAGACACACATTACAAAACTATTTCTAGAATTTTATGATTAATGTACCTAATCTATACTATCTATACTAATATTATAAAGAGGTGAAGTTTGATTGTTTGTTTGTTTGTATGTAGGGGGTAATCTCTGGCGCTACTGAATCGATTGAAAAAAATAGTATTACTAATAAAAAGCTACACTATCCCTGAGTAACATAGGCTATAATTCATTTCGGTAAAAACCATTTTTTTTATTTTAATATTTGTAAATTTAGTCGGAAAAAATCTTAGGTTAGGCCTGGAATGATAAACCAACACAAGTATTTACATTTATTACCATAGCAACCAATTGAATAAAATAACAGATAATTCAGGCAACAAACTCGTAAGTTTATACCAATACAGGTAAGAATATTATTTTCTTTCAACTTTAAAACAGTATTTATCTCATTTATAAAAAATAATAATTAAAGAGCTAAGAAAAACGTTTGCAAATTACAATTTAAAACAGTTTTTTGTTTCTCCTGAAAAGTTTACTTTTTTGACTTACTTTGTTGATGGTTGCTGTTCAACACCATCGATAATAGATGTTTACTTCAATATTTCCATTAACAGCTGATTTCAAAATTTGAAGCAATTATTTTTGCCTTTCTAGCTTTTAGGTTAGGGTCTTAAAGTGTAGACATGAGCTTTGCTGGTTCTTTTAACTGTTATTAACTCCTGTTATAAAATATAAGAAATTATTTGGTTTGTACATTTAACATTATTTACCATCTTAGTTTTGAGGTTATTATTAATACTACAACTTTATTAAGTTAACATAACGTTAACATAACGTAAGTTTTTAGAATGTTCCATTGGGGGTTGGCGTTCGAAGCACTCAGGGGTCTCCCCTAGTAAATAATAAACTTGGAAAATTATGAATATTTTACATTTCAAAAAGATTTATATATTAAAAAACGAATGTTTCTAAATGTTTCACTTAAGACAACACCTTTACTTTATGCAAAAACTGCCGTAACTTTGCTCAAACCCGCACAACTTTAGTCCAACAATCTTCCAGTTCACGATTATTTTGATAAAACAATTTTGTATAAAAACCATCCCAGATTTGTAGATACCAGTTCAGTTATAATAACGACAGATCTACTTTTAATAAATGATTTAAAATATATAACTATTTTCTATGTTACGGTTTGTAAGGTTATGCAAGGTTATTTTGTTTTCAATGTGTTTTCTCCATGTAAGGCGTGTTGAATTTGTAATGGTTATTCTGAATTATAATATTTGGAAGTTTTGGGGGCTCCACCAGATCCGACTTACGGATCAAATTTTAGCTTGGCATGTGACGTACTCCAAAGAACATGTTATAAATAAGTACAGAGACTTCTTCACAGAATGGTTAAATATATTCTGAAAATTTCTAAAAAAAAGTCCCTACAATGATTATTTTGCAAAATGGTACATCCGCTGTAACTTCCTGTTGAAATAATATTACTCACGAAGCTAGTCTGGCCTGTTTCTATAGATTCATTTATTATGAATTTATTTCAATTTTATTTTATAAATTATTATTATAATTCTTTGGTTGTTACTGATGTTAAAATGTTAAAGACATTGGGTATCGGTGTTTCAAGTATTGGTGATGTGCTAGAATTTCACAGATTATTATATCAATAACGTCGAAATATCAACATACCGAGAAAAATAGTCGTGTTCAGTGCGTATTAGATCGTCTGTATTCAAACACATACTTTAACATATAAGACAGGTGTATTTTACCAATACAAGATTTTGATATTTTACGAAATAGTCACTTATCGATTTACTAATTGACCAATATCCTAAATATTCTATCTAAACGCTCGTGGTGGGCCAAATGAAAATAAAATGGAGACACTTTAAGTTATGAAGTATGGTACAGGGTGAGGCAATGGGAACACCACATTTTTTAAATATCACAAATTGAATACTTTTAATATTTTACTGCTTAATAACACATAAAAACAAAGGTTATACTATGCCATTTTACTCTGTCAAAGTAATGTTTTGAAAAATACATCCTTTCAATGACGACCTTGAACATGATAACATTCCTCAAGTCGCTTGTAAAAGCCGTCGAACACTCGCTCTAGCATTTCTTCAGGAATCGCATCAATTTCCTCTGTGATTCTTTTCTTCAGTTCATGCAACTCTCTTGGAAGAGTTTGGAAAACGGACTCATAAAAATAAAATCGGAAACAGACAAATCTGAATATTGAAACGGCCAGTGTATTTCACCAAATTTTGAGATCAAACGACATTCAAAAACATTTCAGAGGGCCGTCATGAATAAGTCTGATGTGAGTGCAGTGACTCCATCCTGCTAGAAATAGAGAGATACTGTATCGATTTCCAATTCAACCAATAACGGAATACAAATGTCATGCAACATGTCCACATTCCGCAGTGAGTTCACGGTAACTGTGTTTACACCATTATATTAAAAAAAAAAGTTCCAAAAATTCGCTTTGTTGTAACCAGAAAGTACAGAGTAGAGTGGACGCTGGGGTTTCGCCAGTGAAGCCGGCTGGCCGCTCAAGATGGCGGCTATTCCTTTGATCTTGGCCAGTGCCGCGCGCAATCCGGTTCACTCACTGCCGTGAACTCGTGTTATCAAAAATTATAAGTTAACAAATCTATTTACAAAAATAAATTTAAAAAAACCTTTAGATAACATATATAATTAACTAACAAAATCACTCTATGTAATAACAGTAGGCTGAACTGCGTGACGAGCCAGCTAAAGCGTTCAATTAAATAATCGACGATTGCTAAGTAAGTACTATAGGTAGCTGAAAATGGATTTCAGATATGAAACATTAAACTCTTTGGAAACTTACCTCAGCAGATATTTTTTTCTCTTACCAAATAACCAAATTTTTCTTCGCATGTCGAAAATTTAATGTTAGTTTGTTTTTAATTAAATTTATGTTTCAGAAAAACATTTTTCTCATTCGACAGCGTTTGTTACATTTAATGCATACTGTTGCCTTCAGCAAGGTCTGGTCCTTCTAACTGTGAAGTTTCACAATTTTTGAAAGATGTTTGGAGTATGTTTGGCTTAATTGCCCCGCATGCATTTAGTATAAGGAAAGCCACTCTATATTATCTCTGTACTCTCTGGTTGTAATTGTACACCCCACTGTCACTTTAAGGCTGTATAAGGGCTTAGTATGAAGCTCTTTGGGGTTATGAACACTCTATTAACTCATATTATGTTTATTGACGTGACCAGAAAGGTAAATATCGCTTCATCAGACATAATCAACCGGTTGGGAAAAATAGGCAATTGATTTTTGATTGTCAATTATTTCATCACAGAACGCTACCCTTCTGTTATAGTCTGGCTCTTTAAGAGTTCTTGCACCACATGAATTTCATATGGATAATGACGATCCTGGTGCAAAATCCTATGCAGAGTTGGAAATCTGAAGTGCAAACGCTTGCTTCCTAAACGATCTCTTTGAACTGCGAGTATCTGCGATTCGCACTCTCCACATTGACTAGTGTGCGCACTGTTCTGAGGCTTCCCCCAATTTGTTTTTGGGATTTTGGGTTCGTATTTCTGTATAATTTTACAGAGTTTATTATTGTTTTACCATCTGAAACTGCACCGTGTCGACCAACATTGAAGTGCTATCTGAATAATCTTTGAGTTTTTACACAAAAGAATCATTATTCTTAAAAAGAAGCTTCAACATCAAAATAACGGTGTTTAGGACTCCAAACAGCCATGTTTGCTAAAATGGCACAGTTCAATTTAGGTTATAAACACAGCTGATGATTCATTTTTGCCGTATTTGTTATATGACTGCTTAAACTAACTGTTACGTTCTCATTGCTTCACATAGTAGTTATTATAATATCACGAGAATTGTGTCCACGCGAGGCGTCCTTGAAACTGCAGTGAGTCATGTTTATCTGATAAATTAAATGTTATGCTAAATTAGGTCAACTGATTCAGGCCTATTCTAAGCCTATTTGCCCACTTGATAAGTTGTTTCTACCTTCCTCTCTAGAGAACCACGGTAGTTAGTAACTATAGTTTATTAAATAATAGATGTAAACGCAAGTTCTCTTTGAGTTTATGTCAGGTACGGCCAATTGTTAGAAGTCACAAGATTTGCGCGTAGTAAGTTACAATAGCGGGTAAACTAGTCATGTAAATCTCTTACCATGTGGTCAAATACAACCGCGTATATACGTTACACAATTAATATTATTTATTGTATTCATTATTTCACATACCAAATTTTACAAAATAATGTTGCCTCTGTTTAAAAAGTATGAATTTATAATATCCTTATAATATTATTTCTCAAAGGATTTTTTTGTCGATAAGCAATATTTCCCTTAATTTTCGATCAAAATTAATTATTCAAGCATCATTTTAAAGCTTATGTTCCCCACTATAGACGAAAATTAGAAAACAGCTTAAAATTCATGTTTTCGTTACAAACATTAAATGTTTAAATTTTATTACCAATTTTTTCAACTAACATGACATCTTTTTTTTGGATTCTGTATGCAAGTATAATCTATTACAAAAATCAATCAAATTAAACCAACGTAAATAAATAAACGTAATTTACTTAATTAAATCAATATATTCAATCAGGTAAGTAGGCTTACTCCTAACTTGCGAAATATTTGCTAGGGTGAGCTAGTTTAATATTTATTTGTATAACGTTTATAGCTACAATTTAGTAATTATTGTAGTAAGTGAAATTAAACACAAGGTTTTGAATTTAATTATTGAAATCAAAGCAGGTAAACGTCAAGGCAGTGAAATTAATTAAACAGATTATTACAAAGAAATACAATTTGTTACACCAGAAACTAATTAATATTGTGTATTATTTTACTTTACTCAGTTCTAAAGTTACATTTAAATTAGGTTTTAATTAGGCATCTGACACCCTTTAATAAACATAATTAATGCAATTCATATTCAGTAGAATAAATTCTTAAATTTAGTTTTATCATTATTCTGTTTCATTGTCAAAATACTACTGCTTAGAATATTTTTTAGGAGAACAACTCTGTTTTCATTCTATGGTACGTTGAGGAATATTTCTCCTATCAGTTTGCATCGGTTACCTGAAAGAGAGAACGATAAATTTGACCTATTATAGGTTCTGTATAATACAATTATAGTAAAATTTTGAAACTAATAAAAGATGAAATGCTATTACAAAACACAGAAATTAAACCTATAGATTCCCAATTTCCTTGTACTAATGTTTTTATAAACATTAGAATAAAGTGTAATGAGCTCAAATTGCTAATTGCACTTTATATAACTTACGTTTAATATAATAGAGCAAACATTACCAACAACGAATATAAATGGTTCCAAAATTATTCTAATAGTTTGTTTTTAATGTTTCTTAAAAAAAAATACATCAATTACTCTTTAAAAAACTTTTATCGTTAATTACACTAATTCGGAATATATCGTTGTATTTTTGATCCAATATAAAAAGTCATGATATGCAAGGCAAATTACGTAGGCCTAAATGATGTTTCGAAGAATTTTAACAAAACTGCTATGTTTAATATACAAGAACAATATAACTAAGCAAAATTAATATTAGATAAAGGGGCATTGTTATCGTATTGAAATGCAATTAAGGAATTCTACCTATTAAGGTATGCATTTTCTACTATTAATTGTATTTTAATACTTTGTATTAAGCAATCATTAAGTTAAAAGTTAAATTTTTATCTCAATGAGTAAAACTATGGTAAACCACATAATATAATATTTTGTTATTTTATTTTTGTTAGTGAACTATTGAACTAACATTGATGGTTAGATTATAAAGCTGCTGCACCTTGTGGAGAAACTGAACTGAATATATAAATGGCTACATAATTTCGTTTGAAGTTTGTATTTTACTAATGTTTAATCAGCCATCCAATTTATGCAATAAACAATTAATGAACATATATCTGGAAACTGTTCTCAAGGCAGTACAAGTTTGTCGAAAGAGGCAATACCAAAACATTGTTAACAACAATCCAAATGGATACAACGGTATTGTTTATTTTGTTGCAATTCACTTTCAATAGACGGTATTACTGATAACATAAATAAATACACTTTATGTGCACCTGACTTTACTGCAAAATATATTATTACCTAGGATGATCTTTGAAAGTATGATATGAAAGCTTTTAGATAATATACATTTCAAAGGCAGTAAAATAATGTTTCTCTTAAGTGTCTTGATTACGGTTGTAATTTAAGTTATAAAATGCAGTCAAAGTTTCGCAATAAGTTGTGTTTACGATATTTTAATACATTTAATTTGTTTGACCCAGTTTGTACAATAATTTTATCTAATATTTCTTATTTTATAAGATCAAATTAATTAGAACTACAAATTCAAAAAATTATATTCAAGGAA